>JAVYIG010009550.1:0-77127 GCA_035222895.1 Strongylocentrotus droebachiensis
AATTCTCTCTCTCTCTCTCTCACATGGTGCACCCGCAAGCCTACTGTATTGAGATCTATCAGAAAGATTACTTTCAAACCAAGATGACAGACAAATTTGAGTGTTGTTCTAGTTTCCAAGTGGTGAGTCAACACACTGATTACTGAGCTGAGAGACATTGCCAGGCATAGTGCCAGGTGGAGGGGCATAAATCGAAACTTAAAAAATAAAAACGTGTATAAGACGCACCCCCGACTTTGAATTTTTTTCAGCGGCAAAAAAGTGTGGTTAATACACCGTTAATTACGGTACATATTGTACATATACACTCCACAACAAGTTAGAAAGTGGACACTATTTACAGATAGACATTTTATGTAAATTTATATATCAATATAAAAAAATTATCTTTTATATATCAATATAAAATACTCTTTGAGATGATATGCAGTTGAAATTAAATTTCACTCATACTTAAGTGAGTATAGCCATTTAACAATAAATGAGTCTCTGAAAGGAAATTGCGAAAATGGGGCATCTGGCCATTCAAAAGTTGGTGAGCAATTCCATCTTAAGGAGTTGAATAAAACCAGGAAATTTAGAAAGAAAAAAATCAATCATGAGAAACACATACTGTAGGAGAGGAATCTTGAACGTGCTTGTCAAAACCATGCAGTGGACTACAATTGACATCCAGAGCTCAATCCTCCATTGATTATCATTTTTTGTTTTCATTGTTGAACAACAATGTCTACAGATGCACATGTTTGTTTATTTACATTTGAATGGCTACATGTACTTGCTCTATCTTTTGAAATTTTCTTAATCAGACCTTGTAACGGTTTGATGAACATGCCATCCAAGTGTGATAGTTCAGAACATGATCTTAATTGATTTTGGTCGACTATTAATTTTTCTTTAACTTGATATGTCCATTTTATTATATAATATTTTGTTGATGGTTTATAAAATTTCTACTGATTTTATTAGTTTTATAACAATAATGATAATAATACCAACAATTATAATAATAATAATGCTAATAATAAAAAAAAAATATTGTTAACAATAATAATGACAATAATAATTATCATTATAATAACAATAACAATAATAATTATAATAATGATAATAATTGGAGTTATAAATAATAATAATAACAATGAAATAATAATAACAGTGGGTCTTTGTATAGCGCTCATGTCTGTTCGACGTGACACTCCTGGCAGTCCACATTTCTTGCCCTAGTTTTAGCATTTTGACTAAATAATACTTGTCTTTTTTCTTTAAATGTACATGTAAGAGAAACATATTGCAAAGTTTAGTATAAAGCTTTATTTTATTGTGATGAAAAATGCCCAAAATAGTCAGTTCAAACTTTGGTTAAGAAATTTTAGTTATGCTTGAAAAAAAAATGCAATTGTGGCAGCATAAAGGTTGAGCAGGCCCTTGAGCATCTTAAAAACAATGTGATTAACATGAGGTTTTAAAGGTACACCCATGCAATTCTTAAGCTACATGTACACTGTACCTGTGTACATGTCATACTTGTACTGGAAAGGCACTAGACATTTACTCCCCCCCCCCCCCCCCCCAAAAAAAAAAAAAAAAAAAAAAGTCTTCTTTAGCCCCATGATATACTGTACATTTGTACCCTGATAAACTTTGGGGGTTCTGCATCTGAAAAAGAGTCTTTTCTATAGTTTCCAGTGTACAGATCATATTATTCAGTCGATATGTTTTGAGCAATTATATTAAAGTTGTATCAGATCCCTGATATGGTGAAGATATTTTATTTAGGAGCTGACACTTATTTTTTTTTTGGGGGGTGGCAATTTTGTGCCATTTGTCTCATACAACGTATTACTTTTTTCCATTTATACATGTACTTCATTCAAAGATGAAACCCTCATGACATGATTGTGCATGTACATGTAATACCATAAAGAACCATTATTCAATGGTCATATCAAGTGATTTTTATTTGTAGATCCATGAAATTCACATAAATATATCAAGAATTCACATAGTAACAGGACACATTGCATTGAATTGCCCATAGATGAATACCACTGTTAAAGGCTGTCTGTACTAGTTTGGCTAAGAGGGATTAGACCACCCAGGTTGGTCACTGGCACAGTAACAGGTGGCTATCTCATCAACTCAGCTCTCAATTAACATAAGAAAAAGAGGATCATGGGGGACCAATGGTCACCAATTAAGCATTGCTTTCTATAAATAGGGAGCAAGTAGCTACAAGTAGTATAGTGGGGCTTTAAAATGTTGACTCATCCTGCACATTTTTTTGCCGGGGGACTAGAATATGTAGGAGGTGAGTGATTAGTGATTCATGCAATGTATTTGTAGCTAGACTAACATGTCCTTAAGTCTACATTACCGCGGGGTACATGCAGCTTTGCAAGGAGACAAAGTCATGTTCAGTGACATCTTGTGAGCACTAAAGCCCAGAGATAACTCAGGATTTTACTCACATGTGAAATGCCTTCAACTGGTTGATTTAAAGAATACTGACTACATGTACATGTATTAGGGTGTACATGGAGTCAGTGTTTCAGTCCTGAGCGCAAGTGGGGATTTAAATAAAGATTGTGAAAGTAAATGTAATTGATGCAATTGTACAAATATTTGGATCTGTGTAAACTGCACTTTCATGACAATGTAGTATCTCTGGAAAAGTTGAGAAGGATCTCTAGATGGTAAAACACATGGTACTTAAAATATGCAAGCAAATTTCACATTTACACATGTACATTACAGGCTTACATGCCCAGATCCCAAAAGATCTCATTGTAAACAAAAAAAAGTACTATTAATAACTTTGCTCTGTTTTCCTGCAGGCTTCGGCCCTTTTGGTGAGCATGAGGTGAATGCAAGCTGGGTGGCAGTCCAAGAGCTGGAACGACTCGGCTTGAAAGAGGATGTAGAACTTGTGGTCAAGGAGCTACCGGTCATCTACGACTCGGTGGCCATCACTGTGCCGGCTCTATGGAAGGAATACAACCCAGTGGTAAGTAATCTATAGTAAGGATGCTTTCGTAGGAGTCCACTCTAACTTTTTTTTTATATGATGATCATTAATTCTTTAAATAGTTTCATTAATAAATTTCTATTTGTATACGGAAAATCATTACTGTTTTTTATAAACATCAATTCTAAACTCATATTTTACTATCAACCATATTTACTCCTTCTTTCTTTCTTTTTCTACATATTTTGTTGGTTTTCTCCTCCTTCATCTTTCTTGTTTCTTCTTCTTTTTATCTTCTTTTTATTCATTTTATCATATCAATTTAATCACTGATTGTCTTAATTTCATATTTTTCTATTTTACATCGTACTATTTGCATGTATTTTATTATATGTTGCAGTTAAATTTGCAAATTCAAGATGTGTCAGCTTTAGCTGTGACTTTGAATAAAAATAAAAAAACCTTTACCAGCTTTTGTTAAGTAATAGAACAGATGTTCTTTAAAAAGAAGGAAAAAAGAGATCCTCTCTCCCCTCCCCCTCCCCCCCCCCCCCCTCCTACAAATCTTTGTAAAAAATTTATATGAAATGTCAAATTGTGTGTTTGAAGCCAGAAGGGCATTCACTCGTGTAAAATGATACAGAACCCTTCTGGGATCAGCTGTGCTGGTACTACCTGTACATGCACATGTACAGTATCATGCATATGTACACGTACATGTACATGATGCATGTATTGTATGACAATATGTACAATGTACTTGTATCTGACGTGTACGTGATATGCCAATAATGCCATCATATTTTGATACTGGAAGCCCTAAAGTTGTCAAAGCCTTGACATTTGATGCCCTGTATTAAAAATAAACTTCCTCTGCACTCAAACTGCACAGCGGAAATGCCAGTGTAAAAGGTTACTTTTTATAACTTAAATTATGTATGTTTAATAGTAGTGTAAAGACATTTTACCGTAATGTGTAATAATAGGTTTTTTTAAACACTTTAAGTGAAGTTCTGCATTTTAAAATTGTTTCTCAGTCCTTTGCGATAACATTTGTTTGATTAGATGTTGATCGTAATCAGGCAATGAGAGAGAGAGAGAGACTTTATAATCACATTTATGTAGTTCGCACGGGGAGTTAACTTCTTTATACATTTATCTGTCACAATCTGATCATGAATTATTCATGAAGTAGATAAATTATACAGTCATGTACATACATTAATTGTGTATTTATAATTATATTCCTCATGTATAGTTGTTTGCATTGCGATTGTACAGAGCACGAAAAAGGTATAGATAAGTACTATCTACCTGAGATAGGTCTTTTTGTAAAGTAATTTTTTGCTGCTGCCCCACTTGCGCGACTTGCGCATTGAATAAGCATAGCAAAGTAGGTTACGCGAAATGTCAAAGTCAATGTCGATGTCAAATGAGCGCGCATCGACTGTATTACATATACGCATGTTGTGCTTTGTAAAATCTAGCTGAAGCTAAACTGTCTGCAAAATCAGTTGTTTAAATTATGTAAAATTCACTTTAAATAGACCTTATTGCCGATGTGGGATATAAAACAAATACATGTATTAACCTCCTTTACTCGGGCAATGGATACAAACTATCATCGCCTCGGTGATCTCGGGGCTACCATCTTCCCTCGCCTTGCGGCTCGGGAAGATAGTAGCCCCAAGATCACCTCGGCGATGATAGTTTGCACCATTACCCTCGTAGTCGATTAATATTTGCTTAATATCCATGACCACGTGTTTGTACAGGGTGTAGTATTCTCCTATTTTCCCTAAATAAATGTATTTTTCAGGATTTGCCAAATCCCCTCTACTGTGTATCTCTCTCTCTCTCTCTCTCTCTCTATTTAAACTTTAAATTATTATTTCAATTTTTATATGTACATTCATGTACATGTACAGGGTATACGGCTGTAAACAAATTAAATGAAACAAAAAAATCACCCCCTTTCCAACAAAAGGAGAATTTTAAAATATAATTAACATATTACAGTTTCTGTAGTACATGTATGTGTGAATAATACTAGTATACAAATAATGAATGGTTATGAGTTCAATAGTGCGAATATTTTTAATGAGTTGAAAGATTAACATTCTATTTAACGAGGGGTCAGCAGAGTTGAATAGAATTAACGTTAATCTTTCAACGAATGAAAATATTCGCACCATTGAACGAATGAAAAACATTCATTATTTGTTTTATACAACATCGAAGAAGATCTAATGGAACGTTAATCAACAAATTATGCTTTACTCCTTATATTAAAGATAAATTCAAGTTGGATTCAAGCCTTCTCGATTACAGGGATACGCGCGCACACGGCAGAGAGGTACGCAGTCTGCATATAACCAAAAATGCATGGCGCATATAACCAAAAATGCACGACCGTGCAATATACCATCTATTGAATATCATGTGACCAACAATCCTCCAATCAAATGACAGGGATCCACGTAGGTGTTGTATAATACTGTATATTATATCTCTAATCCTTTTAATACATATTGTGTACACGGTACATGTACAGTATGTACATGTATATACGATTATGTACAGTATGAGATTGTGAGATTGTTTGAAATCTGCCAAAGGAGTCAGTCTTCTGTATAAATATTAAAAAAATGGCAAGATACAGTGTACATGTAAACAATAGACTTTGTATCCAACATTCACACAATTCTTGATTGTACAAGAACATTGAAGGACATTCACACTGATCTGTGTATCAGACTTTGAAAGTCTTCACAATATTGACTGTATCCAAGGTGATAAATCCTATTTTGGCCTTGCATGCATGGGTTTGTGTATAAACGTGACAATGCATATCATGAAGCATTAAAGTGTATCAGTCACCTAAATTTAATTTGTGTAGAGCTAGAATTTGTAAAATTAACTTTAAAAGACTTTACCCGTCATCTAATATGGACTAACAGTTGGTGTATCGAACTACAGATTTAATATTTAAAGCTCATATTTCAATGTACATGTACATGTACAATGTAGTACAACATGGTTCTAATAACATACAGAGCAAAATCATTTTTAGTGATTGCTACACTTTAAATACATGATTGTGCTGTACATTTTGGACAACTTATTAATTATTAATCAGAGTGTTGTGGGAATTGTCGATGATTAAATAATTTGTAGCCTATTGTTGACCAAGGATCCTCAGAATGATGATTACCGGTAGTGTAAACATGTACATGTAGTAACCAGAATTTCACCTTTGGAAAGTACAAGCCAATATAATTAAAAGTGTTTGCATAATATGTGCATGCATGTGAAGATTGCCATTTCTAATAATACCCTTGTACAAAAGAGCTTATGAATGGCACTATAAATCTGCATGCTGATTGTGTTTTGTTTTCATTAAAAAACTAGACAGCAACTGCTACAGCAGTTGTTTGTATTAAAGGTTATGTACATACAGTACATGTACATGTACATTATGTACATGTATATATAATGAATGTAACTTTATGTGATGCTATACCTGTATAGCCATATATAGGCACAATGTGATGTGCATACAAGAACACAATACAATTGCTATTGTTGTGGTGATGGTGTTTCTGTTAGATGATTATTGATGCATATTTTATCACTTCTTTATATGCAACAGTTGATGGTACATGTTGGAGTGTCTAGTGTTGCGTCAGAGCTGACTTTAGAGCAACAAGGCCACAACAAAGGCTACAACAAGCCAGATGTCACCAGCAAGTTTCCAGAAACCAAGGTAGTCTACATGTATGTCATGTGAGGTAGTGACTATAGTGATCAACAAGTTTGATTTCTGCTTTGCATTTATTTGTTTTCACACAAACTAACTAAATGTTTTAAATGAAAGAAAAGATTTGTCAGCCTGATATTGCTCTTTGGGAACCAGAAACTCGCAATCATATAATATCTTTTTAAATATTCTAATGAGCTGAAATTTCTTTCCTGTACCGGTAATTGTTTAAGCTTGTCAGTGATTTGTTCAAGGTCTTTCTAGTATTAAATACAGTTATGCTAGCTGTAATTATGCCTGAATATCACATTATAGGTCTGAATTATTCCACCCACTTTTAATAGAATTAATACAAATTATGATAAGAATAAATTGTTATTATTATTCACCCACTTTCCTGCATTATGGATCTGACCAAAGCTCTAACAAATGTTTTGATGAGCAACACAGAAAAAAAAAAGTGTGGCTTTTATAGACAGGTGGTCTTTCTAAACATTGAATCTATTTTACCTTTAATATTCCAGGATTTTAACTGCATCATCGATGGACCAGACTGTATCCTGAGCCACATTAACATGGCTGTGGCCTCTGATAAGCTGAACAGGACAGAGAACTGCCCCGTCAAGGCCGTCGTATCCTACAACGCTGGAAGGTAATGCATGGGACTAGGGTAGAATGCTTTAACAACTTTAGGCTTTTTATCTGGTAGGCAGATATTGCCAGGATTCTGTGTAAGGAGGGGGAGGGGAGGGGAGGGGAGGGGAGTGGGGAGGGGTGTCATCAAGTTTAGAAACATTTATCAAAAAGTGCAATTTTGAGACAAGTTGTCAATTATAGAGCCTCTTCAATGATTTTTCTTTGCAGTAACATAATATTTCATGATATATATATCTAGCTAAATATTCACAATTCAAGTTTGTGAACTTAATTGTGTTGAAGAATAGCATACTTTAATTTGTGCCAAAAAAAACCCCATAAATATGCAACATCAGAATTTCACACAAGAGTGAAAGGGTTAAATATTTGCCTCATTTCTCTAATCACCCTTTGCATATCTTCTGAATGTTTCATTTGGAATCGGTTCACAGATCTTTTGAAAGGGAATCTGACATCTGCCCCGGCAAAATAGTATCACCAAAATAGAGGATAAGTATTAGAATAGTCATTGGGTTATAGGGCAGGTTTGGTTTTAAGGTCAAAGTTAGGTGTAGTTTATTAGTCTTTGGTAGAAAATGGGAAATTGGTTAGTGTAGGAAAGTACTTGTTGCAGGAGCATGTGTCTTATGACCATTTTAAATTACGCACTGATCTTATCTTCAATGTCTTCATCTTTACCATTCCACCTTTCTTGTTCTTTCTACCAATAGATACCTGTGTGGATATTGCTACTACCTATCGCTACACCAGTCATCGGACAGCTCTGTTTTTATACACGTGCCCCCTCTAAACCAGCCCTACTCCGGCCGCGAGCTGGCGGAGGGTCTACGCACCGCCCTTCTCTTTATGCTGCAACAGATAGATGAGAGGAATGCTAAATCGTGACGTTATATCCCGCAGGCAAGCATCATCTAGGTCTTAGTTAGCCAATAGCCTTTTTTTTAAATAGCTGGAAATATCCTCTCGTGTAGGCCCTATGAAATATCCTTCGTGTAATTTTTGTTGTTGTTTTCCCCCCTAATTTTGCCTACGTAGAGTCGGTACATCAATATTATTCATGTAGGTACATGATGTAGGTATGTTAAAAAAAAAAATTAAATCTCAGAATTCAAGCTCTTGCTTTATGCCATCAAACAGAGATTGATAAGACCTTTTATTTGATGCCTCATTCATCCTAATAGCCCCAGTAATGAGAAAGTTATGCCAATTTTAAACGCCCAGAAATCATGTATTTAATTGCTTTGTTTTTAAAACAAAACTTGTGATCTCAAATGTGACCGAAAGATTCTTTTTCATTACAAAAAAATCACCAAAAAATGTAGGGAAATACGTGAAAACCGCTATTAAATCGGGCCGTCATTTTTGCATGACATTTCACATTCCTCATCCAAACAAACATATTTCTCATCCATAGATTTTGCTGAAATTTCACCTAAAGCAAACCAATCATTCTAGATATCTTTTTTCTTATCCTGAATGCGGGATCAGGGTACAGAATGGCACTAAACACGGCTCTTGTGAAACAGTGCAGCAAAACAAACTGCCGAAAACATAAATCATAGAAAGTTGAGTATGAAATGAAAGATAACAATGTCATTCTTCACATCCAATAGTAATCATGAAACAAAAATCCAATCAGCCCATCAAAAGATCACATTTGCGTAGGCTATCCAAATGGTCTCCAATAGTGCATTACAGGCCCATGGCAGAAACCTTCATGGCGAAAGCGCACACATTGTAACGTACCTACATGATGTGGCTGTACCATTTGTTATGTTTAGGCATTTTCTACCCATGTCTCATAATTTCTTTTAAAGATAATCGTGTGACTTAATATTGTGTTGTGATGTATAACTTTCTGAACTTCAATGCTATGCATTCTCTGACTATATTCCTGGATTTATGACTCGTTAAGATGACTGATTGTGGGCAGTGTAGATACAATAGTAGCAATCTTGTTAAAGGGTGAGCTTTAGCTAGCTGGAGTACTAGGTTACCGGTACATCTGTGGCAAAAAAAATGTTCAGTCTTTGAAATACATGTTGTGATTATAATAGAGAAACTTACATGTATATTTAATGCTACGTCTATGAAACAATAAAGTCTAAATTTACGCACTTTAAACAATGTTCACTGTAGCTGTTACAGTATAGGAGAGTCTAGGAAAGATCTATTACAGCTTAGAGCTATTGTAGATGTATTAAGCGCTATATAAAAGCGGAATATTATTATTATTATTACAGGCGTACATAAAACATTCGTAATCCGGCTAGACTATTTGAAGAAAAAATTGTATTTATTTCTTCATTAATTAAAAAAACAAAATCTTTTTAATTGATTCGCTCATATTTTTATTTCTTCATTTTTTTTTTTTTTGCAGGGGGGGGGGGGGGGAAGCGGGATGGAATTGTAAGGTAGGCAAACTAGGAAATGCGTGCATGTAGATGTAAAGAGTTCATTACATTACAAATTACATGTACATGTAAATGCTATAATATGTCTAGCCCACCTACCTTTTATATACAGATGTACCTGTACATGTGGTAAATATCTGCATGTAGATTATGAACATTCATGTATAATTTATCAATTGTCTAATCGTAAACTTCACTGGGATTACGTTGTGTTGTGGTATTTACATGTAGTATCTTCAAGTTAACATTTTAAATGGATATGTTACAGTAATTTAAGAATCTCAGAGCTATCTATACGGACTGGAAACACTGGATGCAGAAAGAAAAAAAAAATCTGCATTTGATTCAGTAATACATGAATGAACATGTTTATTCAGACAATTACAAACATGCAATACAACACAACCCAATGCACCCAGTTTCCTCATTCCTCAGAGCAAAAATGTAGTGTTCTTTTATGTTATATCATTTGCTACTAAAGGTGCTTGGGGTGGTTTTCTATTATTGTTTGTCCAGAAACTTTGTGATTTCTAAAATGTGCTCATATTCGTTTTTAAAACCTTTAAAAAGGTTTTATTTTGCTTTGTGGGTTGTTTGTTGGTGTGTGATTTGAAAAGAATCTGTCGTAATCGGCATGTGGGTCATGCAAAATTGACTGGTGACATTTGCTTGTAGGTTTAGTCATCAAAGATAAGGATAAGAGGTAGGGTTACAAGGCTTGTTCAGATATGATGCTGCAGGGAAAAAATTAATATTTATTTTTCGGGGGCTACTTTTCAACCTTGCCTGCATGAAAATAACATTCTAAAATTTGTTTAGCATTGAACTCTATGCAAATTTAAGGGGGCTCTTTTCTGATTTTCGTGGGCTCTTTTGGGCATTTCGGGGGCTATTTCGCCTTGAGCCCCTGTGTATTTGTGATGCTGCAAAACTGGGGTGGTTTCTTATGATGATGTCAAGTATAACGCTTCACATTTTTGAATTTTATATAAACAATGAGCTCAGTGAATACGCTCAAGTCCTTTGGTGCACAGTTGCCATTCGTTTACACCACTGCGGTCTTTAATTTTTAATTATATATATATTTTTTATGGTTGCTTACTGCATCATACCTGAACAAGCCTTTAGGGTCTGAATTAGGGATAAATATATAGTTCTAGGTTAGGGGTTGAAGTTAGAAAGTTGGTTAGGGTTGAATATTAACTGTGTAGCTATTGTCGCCGGAACACGTGTTGTCGAACCACCGTTGGTGCACAGTGTTTCTATTTGGTCTATATTGGTCTTGTATTCATTATAATCCTTTCAGGTATTCTGTCCATGTTTTGCTGCTCAAATTTCAAAGAATGTATCATTGTTGACAGACATACATGTAAAAATACTATACTCTCTATACATGTACATGTACATGTATTGTCACCTTTTAGGGGATGATATGATTTCATGCCATCATTGTTGGTTTAGTTACAAGTGTACATGTTCTTTTAGGTTCCTGCGGAACAGCAACTGCTATTGTAATTTTGAATAATTAGACAACTCCAGCAGGACAATTTACAGTTATAGAATAAATGCACGATATACATCAACATCTTGATTTAATGTTGGTTTTAAATCGTGAATAACACATTTAATCTTATTTTTTGTTGGCAGATTTACCTTCAAAACTTTTTTTTTTTTACAGGTCAATATACAGAATTGTATAAAGTGCCTTTGGATTGCTTGAAAGGTTGTGTAATATGTATATTTTAGTTTTGATTGATTTTATAGTTTTATATGTAATTGTTCCATTTTTAGCACGTACAGATAAAGTTGTTAATAATCCTTTTTATCGTTCATACACTGTGTATGTATGTACATTGCAAAACCATTTTACCCCATTTTAAAAGTAAATATTGATAAGCACTTTTACCCATACAAAAAGTATAACGCAGTAGAAGAGAATATAATTAAGTGTACAATATGTATTTTGGTTTTTATTCATATTGATGTAAATTATGTAAATGCCTTGATTATTATTAATGATAAGTTCAACTCATGTTTAAAACTATAAGACTTACCAGTAAGAATATTGAATGAAATTTAGTTTAGTGAAACTCACTTTAAAACTATGATACTTTGAAATTGTTAAGAATAGCTTAAAGATAAGCTCGACTTGTGTTTAAAACTATGAGACTTAGAATATTGAATGAAATTAGTTTACTGAAACTCACCTAAAACTATGATACTTTCATGTTGTAATGAATATTTAGTGAAAATTTAATGGGCTGAATGCTTTATATCGTAAGTGTTAACTCGTGTAAAAACTACATGTAAATTTAAGTGTACCGGTATGTGATTTAGCTTGTGATGGAAAGTTTAGTGAAATTTTGTGGGCTGAAATGATTTTGACTTCAACTCTAATTGATATTTGATATCAACATGTAGAAAATATCTTGTAATGCAAAGATATTGTAGTAAAAATAATTAAAATAACTCTTATATGTCTGTTTGTAGAAAGTGTTTTGCTTGACGTTCATGAAAGATGCACATATCGTCCTTGTTTTCACGAAGTGACGGTAGTGAGGAAAATCGTAACGCAAAGTGAATGCAATTTTTTTTCACTACCGTCACTTCGTGAAAACAGCGACGATATATGAACTTAAAACTTTAACAGTACGGTAGATGAAACTGTTTCTGTGGGCATCGCATATTCATGTACATGTACACTGTATGAACAGAATTTGCAGCCCCTTGTCAACAGTATACGTACTCATATTTACCTGTATACATGTATCAACTTGTGATTTCCATTTTTGAAAGGCAGTATAATTACAGCGAGTGTGTGTCTCATAACTGCCTCTTTGGTTATGTATTCTTATCTGCGGAGATTAATTATCCTACGATTCTATCTTATGAAAGGTGTATTGTTTGTCTCGATACGTCTATTCAGAGCAGAATTATAGCTTGTATATAATAATGATTTTGTGCTTATTATATGATAATTGGAAACAGATTCAAGATGTGAAATAATCTAGTTTTGAGATATAGTGATATTTTGCAAGGGAAAAAGTGATTGATGCAATAATTCAGATATTTTATTTTAATGTGTGGAAGTATTTATTGATGTATTAAAGGGCAATCCAAAACTTATGATAGGTTTGTTTGTATGAGAGCAGAAAACTAAGATACGCAGAATGGCGAAAGTGTGAAATAAATCGGACCAATAATAAGAAAGTTATAAATGTTTGAAATATGAGATCACTAAATCTATGCGAATTTCAAATTGGCAGTATGGTCAGTGGATTGTGACATAGTTGCAGATAACTCTCCCATATACATGTATGTCATGTACAAAATTATGATTAAATTATGTTTTTCTCCTTTTTAGTGCCTCCTTCTTTGGGGCACTACTCAAAGTATTCAATGGATAGCAGTTCATTAAGGATCCTCTAAAGAGAATAGACCCTCCAGAGTTGTACAATTTTGAGGAAAAAAAGAAATTTTAGTCATTTTGGAACAAATGGAAAAGTTGTCTTACCTACAGTATGTCATCACAGAGACATTCCCAATTTAGCAAATTTTAAGAGCCCATACCAAATCTCAATAATTCTAAACTTTCTCCTTTTTTCTGGTTTCATTCAAACTTTCACCAGTCTACTTCTCTGATTTTCTGCTTTCCTCTAGAGTATATAGTTTGCTATCAAGGTTGGATTTCCCTTTAAGTTGTAGCTTTAGCTAGTCTGTAAAAAAGTGTTGTTCCTTTAGTTTACTGCATGTATATATACATTCCCTGTATCGAAAGAGAATTTTAGAGTGGATATGACGATGCTCATGTACAGAATTCAACATTTTTGGGGGGAGGGGGAGTTGAGAAATTTCAGTTGAAGAAAAGTTGTGATCGATCGACTGTAAATCAAAGTAATGTCATCAAACCAGTCACAAAACAGCTTTGAAGTAGGTTTTGCTGTTTCTTCAACTGAAAAAGAGATGTAATGTAAATTGGAAAATGATATTCACACCAAAGTGCGTGTCCCAGACCCACACCCGCCCCCTCCCTCTCTAGAGAGGAAAATGAATGATTTCTTTGTGAAACTACCTTTTGAATATTAAAAGGAGAAAGTTAACTAAAAACAAAATGTGTATGTACATATGTACATGTACATTTACATCGTATGAATTTATGAGGGCAAGGGGGTGGGGTGGGGACAGTGGGAGTAAAACTTGAAAGCTTTTCGCTTAGTAGCCACCAAAACATTTTTGTAGTGTACATGTAAATCAGCAATACAAAGGACATCTTATAAAATGGGCCAGTTTCTTGATTTAAAGTTGATTTGAGAGACCAATGTCAAGGGCCTTAAAGTGTATGTAAGCAAAATCAATTTAACTCGCTTTGTACACGGTATTAGTAGGAGACCAGCCTGTAGGTCCCGTGACCAATCTCTGGGAACAAAGGTTTGAAAGTGTTTTTGTGTTTCCTGATGACTACCAAACAATTTTGACTTGGGCTGCCCCCTTGAAAATCCCAGGCATTTTCGTGAGGGGTCAACAAAGGTCACACAGGGATAGAAATTCAGATAGTTCCAATCGTCTTAATATGCATATCAAATTACTCGTCTGGTCATGAGGATTCCAAAAATGTATAGTTTGCTATACCTCCGACCTTGAATGAGGGCGCTATGGTCAAAAACGTTGAAAGGTCAACACACTTTGGACTGGTGGTCGAATTCACCAACACAGTGAACCTTATTAAATCAATATCAAATTACTTGTCTGGTCATAAGGATTCCAAAAATGTATAGGTTGTTATATCTCCGACCTTAAATGAGGGCGCTATGGTCAAAATTTTGAATTTTTAATATACATGGTCAAGGTAAGCACTTTTACTTTTGAAAGTTGTATACCGGTAGTATATAGCGCCCTCATTTAAGGTCGGAGGTATAACAAATTATACATTTTTGGAATCATTATGACCAGACGAGTAATTTAATATGCAATTTGATAAGGTTAACTGTGTTGGTGAATTTCAACGTTTTTGACCATAGCGCCCTCATTTAAGGTCGGAGGTATAGCAAACTGTACATTTTTGGAATCCTCATGACCAGACAAGTAATTTGATATGCATATTGACACGATTGGAACTGTTTGAATTTCTATCCCTGTGTGACCCTTGTTGACCTCTCACGAAAATGCCTGGGATTTTCAAGGGGGCAGCCCAAGTCAAAATTGTTCGGTATTCATCAGGGAACACAAAAACACTTTCTAACCTTTGTTCCCAGAGATTGGTCACGGGACCTACAGGCTGGTCTCCTACTATATGTTACAGACTTGTAATTTCAATGGTGTACAAGTATATCATGGGAAAACTTCATGTTGATCTATTATACTCATTGCTTGTTTACGTCTAGCTTGTGCTGGGTTGTTTGGTCAGGACTTTAATAATAACTCTTGTTATTCGCAATATGGTGTGCCACCTATTGGGTGAAATGGACAGACAGAAATCTGCATTGCCTCATGGGAAATAGTCAACATCACGACACCGGAAGTGGGAAATCCCAGGGCCTCGTGTGTCTAGCTAATATACATTTATTGCAAGAAAATATGCAGCTTGTATTGTTTACATTACATTTTAATGTTACATATTTTCTTGTGACATTTTGATAATATTGGTTGAACGCTCCCTCTGCTTTAGATGGTTTTTAATATGTGAAGCATCAGAATGTTATTCCCACACTGGAAGTTGGAAATTGGCCTATCTGTGGCATCCTACAGTTGGCGCAGGGTGTAGCGAATACCGAGAAATTATCTAGATTACTTGTTTTATTTTATGTTGTAAGTAATATGCAAGGGATTTCATTGGCTCAAATTGATTTTAATATGTGTTGACTAATCAGCTAATGTACATGTACATGTAGAATAAAAGAGCATAATTATCTACCACAAATAACTCTCAGTGTTTTGATTCTTATTGTTAAAATCTCTTGTTCTGTTTGACAACGGAGTACCAAAGTGCTAATGTCGTATTGGCTCATCGTCCATGTTACTGGATCAAAACAACAGAGCACACATGGGGCTCACCGCAAAATCATTAAAAAAACGGGCCTGGTTGGAGGATGGAACATTTTAGTGTTTGGAGCTGGTGTGATTGCCGTGCCACTGTTTAGCACAAAATTGTTTGGAAACAGCTACCTTGATAACTTGGCACTTTGGTACTCTATTGCCACCGTCGACAAGTTATTGAAATGCATGACTGCAAACCAGAGACTTTCATGAGTTGTCAGTGACGGCCCTTTCTGAAGGAAAAAAACAAACCTGTTTGTGATATGCTATATGAATAGGGTGTTAATGTACATGTAGGTGAACTACCGGTAATCATTTCACAGCATGAATCATTTGTAAATCCGAACCACTCGAAAATGTCATGAAAGTTTCATTACAATCTTGATGTGGCTTTCCAATTCGTTTTGGCACCAAGAATTTTTTCCATCAATATTCATGATTACTCAAAAACAAAGAAAAAATAATCAAACACGTTTAACTTCCTTCCCAATTTTTTATTAAAATCATCTAAATATTCCATCTATAAAATATGATATAACTCACAAAAACCTGAATTATGCAATTAATAAACAGTACATGATACTCATAGTACGTACATAATGTAGATGAACTAATGTGAAAATATTTTGTTTTCAACAGATTCATATCAAACTAAACTCTATTGAGCCCATACAATAACAAAATAAAAACAGTAAAACAACACCCAAAACGATGGGTTTTGTACAACATCAACAACGAAATGTACATTACATAATCTTGTACAGACTATTATTTAGTTAAGATGAATCCCATAAGAACTTGTAGGCCGACACATGTATATCCAGGGAGGCGTTTCTTGGTATCTGAGGGCAGTTTAGCATTGTTTTTAAAAAGACCAATATTTTCTTCACTGATCATTTAAGTCTTAGATCTTTGGCAAAAGGATTTCCATACGCTGAACACTTTCATATTGGAACTGGAATAGTTCAAAAGTTTTGTAAAGAGTCGTGTGATTACTGTAAAACAGTAATAACATGAAATACAGTTTCTAAGGGCCCATTCAGATATGACACAGCAAATTCGCAAACACGTAAAATGTACTAACTTGACATTTGTGAATCTTATAATACAGAGCTCAGTGAATACAAGCAAGTCCTTTGTTACACATAGTTGCCATTCATTTTACATGTAAAATAAAACCCACTGCATTTTTGTTTGTTTTTTGTGGCGGTTAACAGCGGCATATCTGAACAAGCCTCTACTTGTGTCTGTACCATGCATATCTGGAGCTGAGATTTGACACGGAATGACACAAAAAAGGTATAATTCTAGACAGTGTGGTCAGGTTAGCGAGGAAAGACAGAACATACCGAATACTATGCAACCATGTACTGGTCACAAAATGGCCTCTATAATATGAAAGGGTATATACTGTAAATATCCTTTAAAAAAAAGGAGAGATCAATGAACATGGAAGTTACAAACATTACATTACATCACGTTGCTCCGATATGAAAGGATACACCTACAGTGTACTTGTATAAAATGGAGAATTATATCCACATGCCAGTGTATGATGTATATCATTACGAGAAAGAAACAAAATTATGAAGAAGAGAAGTTTCATATTACATCCATTTAGGTCACGACATATCGTACAACTTTATCAAGTGATAATTACTTTATAAAGACATACATGTAAGGTACATTGTACGTTGTGACCTAATAAAAACTGTTGGGAGTTAAAGCATGAAATTTCTCTTCTCCATCATGTTTTGCTTCATCTTATGCCAACACGTGACTTTAATATCAGAAATAACAAGAAAGAATAATTATACACTGTATGAATGTGGAAAGTTAACAGAGACAAGAACATGCATTTCCAACGTTGGTTTGTCTTTGTTTAATTTCATGTTACAATGAAGATCAGATGGCAATAGACCGGTATACCAATATATTCAAATTTATGGATGCTTCTATCCTGCAGACCTAGAGACTGGTAATTCCATTAATTAACCTTCGATTATTGAATGAACTAAAATACTTGGAATTCAGTCTGTATATATTGCTTGTTGGTATGTTGGGCAAGCCTTGGGCAGGCCTCTGTCAAGCTTTCAAGTTGTCAAGTTGTCAAGAACAACCTTTGTTTAAAATGTATCTATAAAATTAGTAAACCGGTCTGATTGATTTGTAAAACATCTTCCACAATGTAAATAATAGAAAATAAAATATGAAATGTAATCGTGTAACATGCCCAAAGAAAATAACCACATATCAGCTTTTTACAACATTTAACATTGCCAATTTGGACATAGGTATTAGTGATCTACACATGTACATGAACGTGATTTCACCTACATAAAATTTACATTCTACCTTGTGAAATATTTCAACAATCACGAGAACATACTTACAGTACATTAAACATACACTTCTAAATCATTCCCGACATATAAACATGTAGTGAATATGTACAAACTAGTAAAAATATGAGAATGTTCATGTTATACACCAAATTAGTACTAGGACAATGCATGTTTTTTTAAATAAATATACAATTTTTTTCTACAAGTCACAGTCATGACTTTGTCAGCATTTTAAATGTACCAGTGAAAGACAATTGATGCTAGCCTTTCACGCACATACAGTGTACACTTAATGCTAATCTGCAGTGAATAAGTGCAATAATTCTACAAAAGGCTGCACAAAGAGAAACATACAACATTTAATACGCTGTCATCATGCTTGAAAGGTATCTACAGTGAATATCAATAAATTTTTTAAGATTTTGTACGATAATGGCAGATTTCCTACAACTATTGAATGTGTAAAAAGTGTTTGCAGTATAAAACAATGCCGTTTTGAAATACACGTCTTAAAGATTTGAAGTGTCCCTACACTGTGACACACAAACGACTCATTTACGAGCAATATGGTACAAAATTATACATCTTCCTCTGTGAAAAAAAAAACATATTCAGCAGAAATCACTACTTAACAGCCTCTATTTTAGCTTACCAATATAAGTGTCATTTATAAAGCCTCTATTTCATAATTTTGTTGATACAAAGATACTACTTTTCCCCAAAGTGCACCTAAATACCACATTAACATACAGTTATATCACATGTACATCTACACAACTATGATTTGAATATATATAAAATTCAGCCTAAAAATCTGCTGACGATCTAATTGTATAAAGAATTATTTGATCAAGGCATCATTTTCTATCATCGTATTCAGCGAGAAATCGAACAAGGTTGAACATTTTCTGTGAAAAAATCTTTGATCAACTTGTGCAGGAATGGAGCCTACGAAAGGCACAAGGAAAATCATACAAATATATAAAAGAACAGAACTCCTTTATAAAAATCATGAGGAAAAATAAAATTGGATGAGATATAGAGGCCTAGATAGACTGCATACGAAACAAAATAAAAGTTCACCTACATGTACAACAAATAAAACGTACTTATCCTGACAGTGTATAGCATTAGCTCCCTTGTTATATATATGAAAGCTAGTGTAAAAGAAATCAGGAGCATTTGTATGGATGCATCTAACATTTGACATAAGAATCAATCCTGCATATACAAAAGTGAAAAATAGAATGTGCAAAAAGGATTGACATTTCGTTACAAAAATACATTTACGAGCAAGTACTAGGAAATAATGCCTCTGGCAGCAACTTTGGTGGCCAAGACATAATAAGGGAGGAGGAAAAGTGTTAATGAAGCATGTATGTTGAAATAATTATGTACCGGTATGTTGCGAGTGCTTCGTATAAAATTAGACATCCAAGTACAGTGTACATTTAGGCTTTAAATTGTTTTGGTGTATTGCCCTTGCAACCGACCCCAAACTCTACTAAAAATCTTTAATAATTAGAGTAGCTTTTGTTCGATTTTGTAACAATTTAACTCCCTTGTCACAATGATTCAATATTACCTTTGAAGGATTATGGGATGAGTGGAGACGGAGAAGTAGATATCACTTCAAGAATAAGTCCATCTGTGTATTTATGGAACAACAATAACTACTCTCTTCTCAATGCTGGCCTAATGGACATAATGTAATTTTTTAAAAGAGAAAAAGATGTAGCATAAGAATACAACTATGTTTCATCATTCACAAGAAAATCAAGTAAGAAAATTTCCAGTTCTTAAAGAGAAGGTTGAGTTCTGGGAAGAGGTGAAAAATAATTGTGAGCGTTATCATTCTTATTATGCAAGTGTGGAAGAACATCAGATAAGACATGTTCCCTGAAAAGCATGGCTCTTCAAATGCCTTCATATTCTAAATATGTCATGTAACATCGTAAAACTTGGGGGTAGGATTTTTACGCCACGTGTTCGTGTAGTCCCATATACATCTTTCTTTTTACAGTGTTTTAACTTTACCAAGACTTGGCCAAATTTCTCATCATTTTGATGATTCCAGAACCTTGCAAAACACAAATTCTTATATGCTAGATAATCAACCTTCTCTGGTCGATTCCACACCGTTTCTTTCACAATGTAATCGCATGACCAGAACTCAACTTCATCTTTAAATTCATCTTACATGTATCATTAAGAAAGAACACTTCTTAAAATTGTTTTCATACCATACTCATAAC
Source organism: Strongylocentrotus droebachiensis (assembly GCA_035222895.1). Classification (NCBI taxonomy): domain Eukaryota; kingdom Metazoa; phylum Echinodermata; class Echinoidea; order Camarodonta; family Strongylocentrotidae; genus Strongylocentrotus; species Strongylocentrotus droebachiensis. The sequence continues at coordinate 20,433 of JAVYIG010009550.1, forward strand.
TACTTACCGTAGTAGAAAACAGCTCATTTTCATTGGGAACCTACTCCATGTACTTTTGTTTCAATATGTTTCTGCTATCACTATTCTATCCTGAGCTTTCACAAATTTACAGCCTATTCTGAGAGTGTTGATATTTTGTACAATTTAAACATTTGATTACTTTGCAGCTTATTGTGCAGTATACATATACATGTATTGTATCGCCCCTCACAAAATGCAAAATTGTCATACATGTACATGTACATGTACATGAATACAGGGTTTAAATGCTGGGCCTTAATTTTCAAAAAACCTTTAGGAATATAAGTATAAGATGCCAAGGGCACATCTAAAGTTGCTATATTTACCAATTTGTCAACATACGAAGAGGTGGATTTGTCCACCCTTAAGAGTCGTACATGTACATGTATTTGTTTCACATGTAACTCAAAGACGTACAGGTATTGTCATGTAGTCCATTTTCAGGATACAAAGATGATACTACTTAACCAAATGTTCACTGTTTTAAAAACAATTGTTCAATTATTCAACTGGTTATTGAATTTCATTTTCAGGAAGTGAAAAATAAGTACGGAACCATGGAATACTCAGCCTCTCCTATGCATGCAGTGATAATGCCATGATTTATAAATCCAATGTTATATAGAATTTATATCCAGCAAAGTAATTGATAATCTGAGTATTGAATTCATGAAAGACATAATTTGCAGATCTATACACACCGCAAAATACATGTATGCGCACAAAACCGATATTAGATCCCTGATGAACTAACATATTCTGTTCAATATTGCAGCTTTCTATGTGTGGCCAATTAACATTTTCCCACACAAAACACAAACAATATTTTGTTCGGTAACTTTTTGAATCAAGATTAGCAGTTGAAATATAGATATTATCCCAAATCTTACAACTAACCCTCACCTGAAAGTTGTTTGAAGAAAGCAAACATGTTTTTTTGACACTTTGTGGAAATCTTTTAAGTACCAAATCTGAATATCAAGAAAGCTCTGCTCAATGAAAGATGCAGTACATGTATACTCCTAAAGAGAATACATGCACTGTACATGTGACTGGTCTGTTCATTTTAACTACACAGTCCTGAGGGAAAAAATTGTATCAAATCATCCTAGAAGTTTACGTGCAATCTTAACGCTTAACCATCTTTTCATAGGGTGGAAAAGGGCTGAATGGCTTACATGGTAGAGAAATTCAATTCATACTTATTTCTTACATAACTAATTGTATGTGGTGTGCAATACAATTTGTTTTCTTCACATCTGCCATTTATAATGTATAGTGCTGATGAATCTAAAAGCTGAACATATTGATAAGTAACTTCCCAGTACTGTATAATTCTTAATATTTTGAATGACAAAGGCCAATTTTGGATTACATAGTTATGAAATAAGAAGCAGAAGGTCATGACTGCACTCACATGAATGTCTCGCCAAAATGTTTACATGTTCTTAGCCAGTTTTCTGAATGCATCACTATGGCATGGAGATAAGATTAAAGCTTGGTTTTCTTTGATTCCTGGCATACACATCAGCAATTTATTTTTTAGGAAAAAAGAAATGAATTTCAACTTTGTGTAAATATATAAATGTACTGTCATTAAATAATTTCAATATTGTAATATTAGCATATTCCAGAAAATCTCCTTTCTCACGATATTTAGTTACACACATATGTTACAAAGACATATTAACTCATAAATATTGTCATTAAAAATATATATCTTCAATACTGCAATGTTAGTGTATCCTGGTAAATGTTCTCTTATATAAACTTCAGTTTCAAGATTTACCCACAATTATGAGAAGCAACAGATTTGCCCAAAATTTGTAGTCAATAAATGTTTGGTATCAATGATTTGTGGAAGCTTAAACTGTATACCCACTGCAGTATTTGTTGGTTTCTCCTTCGTTTCTAGTTTCAAAACTCTAGACTAAAAAGCAGTAAAATTGCCCTAAGGTTTTCAAAGACCAGTAGGGGTTTAATAGTCAATGTTTGGTATTATAGTTTTGTGTCAGTTCTTTGTCTTTCAAAAGAATAAATCTTTGGTTTCACTGTATTAAAAGAAATAATCTTGGGCTCACAATAATAGAAACAAAAGTAATAAACGTAATAACAAGGGTTTAAAAAAAATTGAAATAACAATGTGTATATCAATATATTCAAATATAAGTAAATAACACTTTCCAAATCACTCATCAAAGTGCTTCAAAGTGATAATTGTTTACCCGGTAGTTGGAATGACGATTCTTACATTACATACGGTTCGTGTTGTACACTCTCTGCCGTATTCGTACAGTGTGTGATGTACATTACAATGTAGTTGTGAAATGCAGCTTGCAGAACTCATTGTGTAAAAAACAACACTATTAATCAGTTATGAATGTAACTGATTTTAATGATGCATTATGATTTAGAGTTCTGTATTGTAGATTTAAAAGAAATTTTAATTTTGTTTTGGGGGTATTAAGTGCATTTTATGTTCATGTGATAAACTGTAAGTTGGCACATGATTCTAATTTGGTTTACATCTGTATGTTAATGCACTGTTATTCCTGAATTCCATTTTTGTATTGTGAATGTACAGGCAAGTCAATTTTTAAACAGAGGTAAATTCTTCACTGAATAAAAAAGAAATAATACCTCTGCTCAGAGCCAGATGGATATTAATTCTATGTAAATGTATGTGAGAACATTTTTTTGTTTCAGGGTATCACTAATAAATATACATGTACCGGTATATATATATATATATATAATTGTTTACAGTACACAATTTTCCCAAAGTTTGCCATTTGCCATAAGTGTACTTACTGTATAAGGCATTATTAGTAATTTAATATACACCATGAATCCACAATTACATTGTCTATACAGAGCCAGTAGGGCATTATATGTAACTCTGTATTCAAGTAAAAGGATTAATGCCCTTCTGGCTCCAGATGACGAGTATGATATACATTCTGGGTTCTATGCTAAAATCTCATTAATCGCTTCATCTGTTGTTACCGTGGGAACAACACCATTCTCACCACCACCATTCTCCTTCTTCTCCTCCACAATATCCTCTCTGCTCTTTGACTTCTTGATACCACCTGCCTTGCCGTTCTTCGCCGGCGGATCCTTGATGCGCATGCTACGACCCGACGTGATCATCTCCCCGAAGCCTTCCTGGTGGGCGAACGCGTAACCGGAGCGCACCGACCCGGGGCGAGACTTCCCGCTCCCCAGGCGCGACCCGGGACGGCCACTGCCAACCCTGGAGCCGACAGTGGGGTACTTCCGGATGTTCGTCAGCTCCACGTTGCCCTTGCCCTTCGCCTTCTTAGCCTCTTGTGTCTCCTTCCGCTGCAGCAGACGCACGCGGTCGGTCAGCGTCGGGACGATGTCCATGCTCAGTGACCGTTTCCCGAGGGTGGGGAAGAGGAGGATGACGGGCACGAGAGCCATGGTGAACCAGAACGTCGGCTGACGGCACATGACGAAGGTGACGCCCACAAAGGTGAACGTCGCCCTCAGTAGTTCATATATGGGTTCGGAATACAGGAAGAGAGCGTAGAGCCAGTAGAGCGCGATACTTCCCCAGATACAGATGTGACTGAAGACAGTCCAATAGGAGGTATCTATGGCAATCTGTAATGAAGAGTTAAAATATGTGTTTAGACTAAGGTTTTAAGAGATACAGAAATTTAATGTCCCCTGGCAAAAAAAGAAAAAGATGAATAAATGTGAAAGAAAGGAAATTATTTATTTTTAACATTGTATTATATTGATTTGATTCCGAATGGGCTTTTTACGAGCATTTTTTTTAGAGAGAGAGAGAGAGTAGGGGATGACAAGAAATATACAAGTACATTGAAATGCAGATGGCAAAAGGGAAAGAAAATAAACATGCGTGAGAAGATGGGAGGAGAGAAAGAGAAGACAAGAGATAAAGAGTAATGAGAAGAGATAGAGATAGAGATAGAAAAATACACAGAAAGACATTGCACAGTAGATGCATCTTAACAACATCTATATTAGAATATTTGACATAGTCATTTCTTCCCCCAGGCACATGCAGCTAACTTGAAGTACAGGCACATGTATTCATCTTGCTCCAAATAAAGAAGAAATGATTGCAAACGAGAGCACAAACTTACCTTTAAGTTGACAACATGAACCAGTATAGAAGCCACAATACAGCCGAAGAGGAACTGTGTGTGTATAGGCTGGCCGTAAGGGGACAGATTCTCAGACAAGGCACCTACAAGTAAAACAACAACATGATGATTTGTAAGAAATTGTGGATCATATTATATACATGTACACTGTATATATAATTGAATTACAAGAATTTTAGAGAATATGCTAATTGTTTTTTTACATTTTGAACTAGATGGAACTTCGACTGATGCCTCCGTCATAGAGCAAGTTTACAAACCAAAACAGAAGAAATTTTTCAAATTCAAGTTTCATTGTTATCCATTAACAGGTTCTCAGAATATCGAGGTGACAAGCAATTTCTCATATGACCCTTTGATCTTTGACCTCATGACCCTAAAATCTACTCAGTTCATTGGCTCTCGAGATGTGCTGAGTTAAAAAATTGAAATTGTGGATCATATTATATACATGTACACTGTATATATAACTGAATTACAAGAATTTTAGAGAATATGCTAATTGTTTTATTACACTTTGAACTAGATGCAACTTCGACTGCGCGCAGTTGAAAATGATGCCTCCGTCATAGAGCAAGTTTACAAACCAAAACAGAAGAAATTTTTCAAATTCAAGTTTCATTGTTATCCATTAACAGGTTCTCAGAATATCGTGGTGACAAGCAATTTCTCATATGACCCTTTGATCTTTGACCTCATGACCCTAAAATCTACTCAGTTCATTGGCTCTGCAAAATGTCCTGAGTTAAATAGTAATCCATCTGTCAGTTCTAATGAGAAAGCGTTCACAAGCTATTTTTGCATACATAATGAGCCCATGACATTTGACCTTTGACCTCATGACCCAAGAATCTACTCAGTTCATTGGCTCTGCAAGATACATACATGATCTAAGTTTGGCAGGAATCCATCAATCAGTTCTAATGATAATGCGATCACAAGCTATTTTTGCATACATAATGAGCTGCATGACCTTTGACCTTGACCTCATGACCCCAAAATCTAATCAGTTCATCGGCTCTGCAAGTAACATACATGACCTAAGTTTGGCAGGAATCCATCAATCGGTTCTTGAGATAACGCGATCACGAGCTGTTTTTGCATACATAATGAGCCCTATGACCTTTGACCTCTTGACCCCAAAATCTAATCAGTTCATTAGCTTTGCAAGATACATACATGACCAAAGTTTGGCAGGAATCCATCAATCGGTTCTTGAGATAACGCTATCACGAGCTGTTTTTGCATACATAATGAGCCCTGTGACCTTTGACCTTTGACCTCGTGACCCCAAAATCTATTCAGTTCATCGGCTCTGCAGGATACATACATGACCAAAGTTTGGCAGGAATCCATCGATCGGTTCTTCAGATAACGCGATCACGAGAACGGGACGTACGGACGGACAACCCGAAAACATAATGCCTCCGGCTACTTCGTAACGGAGGCATAAAAAGAATGTAATTGTAATTTTTTTTAAAGTCATGAAAACTATAACTAATGTCATCACCTTTTCTTTTTTCTAAACATACATGTATGGAATTTAGAAATAATTTAAAAAGAGGAAAAAATGTGTTCCCCTCAACCTATTTTAATAGTATTGTTACATCATCACCATCACCATAATAACCATCATCATCCTTCACATCATCATCATCCTACACATCATCATCATCACAAATATTATTACCATCACCACCACTATCATCACCATCATTATCATCATCTTCATCATCATCATCATCACCATAATCACCACTATCATCATCATCATCACTACTACCATCAAAAATATCATCACCATCACCACCACCATTACCATCATCATCATCATCATCTTCATCATCATCATTATCATCACCATAATCACCACTATCACCATAATCACCACTATCGTCATCATCATTATCATCTTCATTATCATCTTCATCATTATCATCACCATAATCACCACCATCATCATCATCATCTTCATCATCATCATTATCATCACCATAATCACCACTATCATCATCATCATCATCACCACCATTATCATTACAATCACCACCACTATCATCATCATCATCATCATCATCATCATCATCCTACACATCATCATCATCTTCATTATCATCTTCATCATCATCATTATCATCACCACTTTCATCATATTCATCATCACCATAATCACCACTATCATCATCATCATCACTACTACCATCACCACCACCATTATCATTACAATCACCACCACTATCATCATCATCATCATCATCATCACAAATATCATCACCATCACTACCACCATTATCATCATCATCATCATCATCATCATCATCATCATCCTCCTCTTCTCCATTACCACCCTCCTCCTTCTCCTCCTCCTCCTCATCACCATCACCACCACTATCATCATCATCATCATCTTACACATCATCATCATCATCAACAACACATTCTCCTCCCATTCATTATCAACATCACCAGTACCATCCCAATTCTTGTTTCTTACCATATGGAATGAAGAACAGTGTGAGAGAAGTAAGAACTCCTTGGATGAGACTTTTCAGAAATACAGTCCAGTTGAAGAATTTACTCTTCTGACCCGGTTTATAGAGCGCTGGAAATCGGATACTCATCTCATCGCTTACATCCTGTACAAATAGAACAGCAAATTCGATTCAGAGTATTTCTGGATTTATGTAAAATAATTATTTTCATTTTGCAGAATATGTAACAACCTACAGGCATACCTGCCAACATTTGAAAATAAGAATTAGGAATTTTTAGCACGGTATCCATATGCCTTCAAAAATAAGAAATCGCACTTTCAGCGGGAATGTCAATGGCAATATGCGGTAAATCTGTACAAGAAAGCGAATACAAATTTGCTGCTCGATCATGCAACCATTCAACGCATGCAATGCGTGAACTCTCAAATCGCGGCACATGATAAAACAAGCTCATTTGGGCTTAAGCACCCAAAAAAAATATTTAAAAAAAATATTTAATTTTTTGGAGTTTTTTTTGGTGAAAAATCTGAAATATTCTGAATTTTCAGGTCCTAAAATCCAGAAAATCAGAATATTCCGGATTATTCGGAAGGGTTGGCAAGGGGTATATTTTCACAGACCCAAAAGCAAAGAGGGGGGAGGGGGGGGGGGGGGGTACTCCTGGGAGTACACAAAATCTTTAAATATATCTTGGAATGTAGACAGGGCTTTATATATTGAATACATGTAGTTTAATATCAATATCTCAAACAGCTTTGAAACTATCCCCGAATTGTTCACGTTAACTTTTGACAACTCTGCATTGTATGTAGGACATAGACTGTAAGGGGAAAATGTCAGTTTTGGATGTGTTTCTTTATTTACGCCACATAAATTATTTATTTTGGTAACTTTAGTATCAAATGGTCCATAAAATCTTAAGGCTATAAGATGATGAAAGATGACAGAAAGGCAGAAAGACTGACAGACGGACAAAAGTGAAGAATTCTGACGAACTTTTTACAGTACCATCAAACACATTGCTTATTACTGACCTGGTCGAATATTCCAAGTGATATCACAGGGGTGGATGTGAAGATCGTGTTGTAAGCTGTAATAAACCACTGATCATAACCGGTCTGAAAGAATTTAGAAGAAAAAAAAAACATAATTATTACTATAATTTAGAAATATCAGTTGAATGGGTTTTTTTATATCAGGGATAAGACTAAGAATAAATGGGGGTCCAGCGGCAATGGCCCTGGTGGGGGTTCATGTTTCCACAGAAAACTTTAGAATATATTACGTAATAGGACAAATTTTCTTTGCATTTAAATTCTAAATTTGAGAAATATTTGTTACCCCATCTTGCTTTAATAAAGGGCCTCTATAACATTGTTCAGATGAGAGAAAAAAAAACTATTTTCTTCTTACTGACTTATGAATTACTCCAAATAACCTTTAAAAGCAAGTCTTTATTTACTTTCAAGGTTGTTTCTGGGAAAGGTGAAAATTCAATTGTATATTTTCCCTTCCCATGCAGAAGAATATTATAGTAGCTAGGTCATAGGTTTGATGATTATAAAACTGCAAAATATATAATTGTTTCAATTCACAACATGAGAACCATTTAAAATAACTTTTTAGACAGTTTCAATTGTATTACTGGCTGGAATGCTCTCTAAGGACGTGGAAAATGAGCACTACATGTGCAGAATCATAATAGAGTCCAGTGACCGTGGTAATAATAATTAAAGCGCTTTGGGTGGTTACGTTATACAACGGTAAAATGCATTATAAGAATCAGTAATCATTACACGATTTTATCTTTACAGAAAATTAATATTTGCCAAGTGATGAAGATTAAAAATCGGGGCCCTGTCTTATTAATAAATGCAATTGATCTAGATTGATCGCAAATCCTTCAATCAATCGTAACCTGACAAACTCTTCACAAGACAAACTCCCAGCTCTGGACCCCGTCTTACAAAGAGTTGCGATTGATCTAAATCAATTGCAAGTCCTCCAATCAACCGCAAGTTTGCAGTCTCCTATCTCTTACAGTACAGGGTTGTATGTACATAGTTGCGATCGATATCAACTCTTTGTAAGACAGAGCCCTGAAGTACAAATCGAGTTGTGATTGATAGCAAGAAGCGATCAATTCAAATCAATTGCATCTCTTCACAATACAGGGCTCTGATTTACAAATCACTATAAAAATCATAAACTCATCCAATTGACAATTATTGATGAAAGAGACAAACTCACCATGGCCGAATAACCACAGAAGAAAGCAAACCAGAAATGGCAGACGGTGAAGGCAAAGTTTTTGTAGAAGAAGTAGGACAGGAACTTGCACATCCGGTAGTAGGACCACCTGCCGTGGACCAGGAGCAGACGTTCAAGGTAGCGGAACTGAGCAAAGGAGAAATCGCTGGATAGCACGGCCTGCATTCCCTCTTGACCGCTGATACCGACACCGATGTGGGCAGCTGAGGGAAATAAAGGAGAAGTTCAGATATGAATGTTGCGTCAAAATCATTGCATGAATTTACATAAAGTAGACGGACATGTACCAGGCAAGGATTAGCATTTAGACAAACAATAACATGAATGCTCTAGAGCTTCAATAACTAAAGAATTTAGTTTTTATGCAGTTCAGATTTATAGAATGTAAAAATACACGATAATGATAAAATTATTTGCAATCAGAATAAGAAGTCAATCTTCATAAAAAACTTTGTACTTCCTACTTTCTCAAAGAACAAACAAAATAATCAACAACAAAAACATCAAAATTAAACAACTTGTGACTGCTCATTGTAATATTATGTATGACACAAAAGTCAAGTTCATCAGTTCATCTGTCGGATAATTTATAGTTTCCAAAATGTATTCCATATTGCTTTGCATTGTGTAAATCTGAACTAAACTTGAACAAGCACTTTTGTAGTATTGTACATTGAAAAGAGTCCTCTATTTTTACACCCAGTAAACTAGTACAAGATATGAATATTAATAATAAAAGGCATCGTTTAACAATGTTAAATGTGAGATGCACGGCCCTACATGTTATCAGTGTCTGTGATATGGTGTACCGGCAATATTGAAGCCCTAACAAAAATGCGCTTCAAAATGATCAAGAAGTGCCTCCAATTTTTTTTTTTTTTTGAGTGACCGGTTTACCATACTCGCTTTCCCCAATAGACGATAATGTTATGAAAACCGTTAGGAAAATGCAAAATTTGATTTTGATTTCCAATCATAAATATCTTGATAATCAGACAGGAGATCGGCTTGTAAAAGTCACGGGGTGCCTGACTGACCTAAATGTTTATAATTATCATTGCAGCATGAACTAAATCCAGGATTTTGTTTTAGAATCTGAGACAAAGTTACCCAATCCCTTTAAAACAAAAGATTACGATACGGAACTCACTCTTGATCATGCTGACGTCATTAGCTCCATCGCCGATGGCTAGAGTGACGGCATTCCGGTGAGTCTTGACCAGGTCCACTACTTGAGCCTTCTGGAGAGGGGTCACTCGGCAACAGATGACTGTCTTGCAGTAGCAGGCCGCCTCTAGGAAGTCCAGTTCTACCTCCGGATCCAGAAGATGGGCCTGTGCAAGATAGAATGATCAAAGGAGCATTTTTTGTTAGTATGTTTGTGAATAATATTTACTCCACTGCATGCACTGTAATGTTCAGTCCCACATGCAGGTATTGATGTGAGACAGTGATGACAAGTTAAGACTTTTATCAGTTGAATCTACAGACGTTTCAAGCTGGGTTAAATCACATTTGATGAGACTTTTGAAGGTGGTATTTACATTTACATATAACTTTCTAAAGGCTTCTAACATTGCAATCATTATTGAAAAGACTGTACATGATAACAATAAGTAAAAGATGCACACAAATCCATAAGAAAGGATTCTCGAGGCACCAGTTCTATCATTACCCTGGCTTAAGCTAAGCTGTCACATGGAACTGAAAGACATTCACACAATCTTTTTCTACAGTTTACCAGAAGTTTTATTGCAATTGAGGAGAGAACTGTAAAAGTAGATTAATGCTATGCTGTAGCTCTGACCCAAATGGCTAGCGACTTCATTGAAAATTAGGTTACTTATCCAATAAACCAAAACATTTCACTGTTATCTAATTTGTGTTATATTGCACAGATCAATGCTCATATAGTTAGAAAAGTCAATGAGCCAATGGTACAACTTATATACATAAATTACCACAACTGAAGTGTTGTAGTCAAATGGTTTGAGCACTTGACTTGAAATTCGAAGGTTGTGGTTCGATCCCGACACGGCACTAATGTCCTTTGGCAAGGCATTAATCTACATTTTCAACACTCGGCCCAGGACAGGTAAATGGGTACTATAGGGTACCTGGCAGGAATTAATTCCTTGATATGCTAGAGCGCTGTAATGGCAGCTAGGCTAAAGCCGGGGTAATCATTAATTTGTGCCCCTCGGAATAGAATTGTCTAGATAGACGGCGCTATATAAATGCCTATCATTATTATTATTAACTGCACTATCAAAACGTGTGGTACAAAGTGCAATGAGATTCTTACCAATGCAGCCCCTGTTACAATGATGGCAAAGCTGTAGATATCGCCAAGCTCATCGATGTCCTTGCTCTGGTACGAGACATCGTCGTCCATCTGGTCCTTATCCTTGATACCCATCACGTCCTTGATCTTGCATAGCGCCCCCTCCAGTTCCTCGCGAGCCTCGGCCTTCTCCTTGGCCGAGATGATGAAGATCTCGTTGAGGTCTTCGGTCAGGAGATTGCAGGAGTATCCGATGTTGATGGCCGTTTCTTGCTTGTCGCCAGTCAAGACCCAGAGTTTGATGTTGGCCTAGAAAGAACAATAATATACTTTATATACCTCTCTTTAGTATGTTGAATAAATCTAGTCATCTGATTGGTCGAAAATTGGAGTCGTGGTTTTAACCATGCCCGCCTAACGGTCAATAGTTAATGAGAAAGATGCCTGTTGCCCCGGATAACGGGCCACATAGTTAAATTTTGCTGAGATTCCCACTGGTTTACGTGTTAAAAGTTTCTTTGTGCGAGCGCGGATACCATACAGTGCAGTGTGTGTGCGATTCCCGAATGATCGTAACATTCGGAAAACTTTCCAGCGAAGATTTACAGACAATGTCTCAGATTTTCTGTGATGTTTTAACCAATCTTTACTAAATTTTGCTGAGATTCCCACTGGTTTACGTGTTAAAAGTTTCTTTGTGCGAGCGCGGATACCATACAGTGCAGTGTGTGTGCGATTCCCGAATGATCGTAACATTCGGACAACTTTCCAGCGAAGATTTACAGACAATGTCTCAGATTTTCTGTGATGTTTTAACCAATCTTTACTCAAAAAAAGGATAAGGTAAGAATTCATTGTAGATTTTGTTGTGAATTCGGTATATAAAAGATAAATAGACTGCTTTAATATTCAAGGCATATTTGTTTTTATAGGCTCTCAGGGACGTTACATCCTGCTATGAGCCTGAGGCGTGCCGCGGCGGGCCTATAGAAACAGCGATGCATCTCATAGCAGTCAATATATCTATAATATTGTATTATATGAATATCTATTTACATTAATATATCTACACTGCTGCTCATAGAGTGGATTATTTCTTATCATGAAGTGATGGTGACAGTATAAGTTATTCTTGATAGATAAAGTTATAGAGCAGTCATAGAGATTCATCAACAAATTTCTGAGAAGATATAAACTTTGTCTATCTATAACAACCCATATTGGTACAATTATTTCATGAAAATAGATAAGAAAAAAGAATGCCAGCTTTATGGGCAACTGTGTATTTTGAGGTTTTGTGAGTAGCCAATGTAGAAATGCTATTTGTAGTAACTTTTGTGCGAGCAGTTTTGAATAATCTGACGCATAGAATCTTCACATACGGTATATAATAAAACATATAATTTGGAATGTATATCAATTTTTGTGTTTACTTTGAGCTATATGAATATTTATTTACACTCGTTTCCATTTTGAGGTTGCAGGAGTAGCCAACAATGAGGGCAGTCTCCCGCTTGTTATTGGTCAGAACCCACAGCTTGATGTTGACTTTTGTATGACAAACAAGATGAATAAAGCTGATGAATATTCATATAATTATGCTTATTTTGAGCTACATGTACATATATAAATATTCATTCACATTCTTGTTTCGATTACCTTGTGCAAGTTTTGGATGGTTTCTGGAACACCGTCTTGAAGTTTGTCCTCGATGGCAGTAGCTCCAAGGAGGACCAAGTCTTGTTCGATCTCATTGTAGACCTCCTCTAGCAAGTCATCACGACCAACCGTTGCCAAACTGTAAAAAAGAAAGTCCAGTTTGAATGCCAGGGCAGATCCAGAGGGGAACAGGGGGGCATGATGACCCCCTCCCCCCTTTCCCCCAAACCCAATCCAGCATACCACAAGTACACATTAAATATACAAGATGAAATGTAAACTCAACTTGTGCCTCCCCCTATTCATTGTTTGGATTAAAAATGATCGATAGCACTTAAAACATCTGCAGTATAACTGTTGTATTGATCAAGATCTAGTTATCACTATTATGAGTTGAGTTTGAGTTGAGTTTATTGGTTTCACATTTCACATAAAAGACATACATTGTATTGTTTCATAATTTAAAAAAAAATGATTATAGTAATTAACCATTTTTACCTTGGTTGCTTACTAACAAGCATTTATGCTTTCTTAGCAGTCAGGTAAATTAAACCAGCACCACAATATTACTAGACAGAGCCCATTCAAGAATTTATTTGATGATATAAGAGCGCAAATTACAGTACACATTAAATATACAAGATGAACATTAACTCAACTTGTGCCTTCCTACATTTGTTTGGAGTAAAAATGATCTGAAGCATTTCAGACTTTATTGCAGGAAGATTGTAGATTGAGATCCAGATGATTGACATTATTATTATCATTATTATTACTTGGTAGAACCCATTGAAAAACGTATTGAAACCTGTAACAGCAAAGGGGTGTTTCACAAAGACTAAGATCCACTTCAGTTGGACGTAACTATGGCAGGCCATTCATGCCACTGGTTGCTCTTACCATTGGTCTCTCAAGGGACATCACAAATCTACAGAATCCACTTTTTTTATACTTTATTTTTGAAGGAAAAAATGTTATCTAAAGAACATAATTTCTAAGGTTTTTTCCCCACTAAATTTACATCTGGTTCAAGACCTTTTAAGGGCATAAATCGCCTGCCATAGTTCAAGTCTAACTAAAAGTCGATCCTAGTCTTTGTATAACACCCCCCCCCCCCCCCCAGTATTCTTTGAATACTTACGATGCTTGTTGATGCTTCTTTCGCCATTCGTAATACGTGTGCTCATCCACCTCCTTCATGGCAAGGCACAGCGTACGAAGGCCATCGTTAGCAAAGTCCTACAGGGTCATGGAGGGAAGAAATCAAAGAGGTTTAAAGTACGCTAAAAGTGAAAAAGATTTTTGATGCTTCTCTTTTTTTCAGTATGATAACAGCTTTTTAAATTACCAATGTACTAGGTATTTCTCTTAAAGGTAATGCAAAGTTTTTGGAAATTTTGAAAATTGGATGAATAGTAGCTCTTTAAAATGTTGATACAATGTGGATGTAAAAGCTCCTAAAACACTTCTGCTTCCCTCGAGAAATTGAATAATCTAAAATTTACTGGTGCTCCTGGTAAATTTCAAATAGCGCCTAAGGCCATTCCATGGTAGCTGGGACCATGAAAATCTTAGAATATGCAGTTCTGATATATAATTTCCAAACAGGAAAAGCAAATTGGTCGATTGTAGTAAAAAAAAAAAAATTGTTTTAAAGCTAAAGTAATATCAGTCGTGAGAGGGAGCTATAGAAAATAAAGAGTTTATTTTCACAATTTCATCACTTTAGACTTGATTTTAACAGCGACAACGATCAATGAATATTGTAAAATCGCATATGCTTCCAATATGTTCATTTGAACCAAATTCATGACCCCATACCAAAACTTTGTTTTACCTTTATTAAACATGCTCTCAAATTTTAAATGAACATGAAATTAGAAATAGTTTTAAACTTTTGACAGAATTTAAAGTTAAAACTCTAAATAACCTCAAATCTCTCTGTGAAATGTGGAGACTTACATTCAGATGTTCATTGGTGATTTCTCTCAAGGTGTCGCTGGACGACCCCAGACGCTCGTAGATGACGGTGTCGGCTCCCTTGCAGAAGAGCTTGATCTTCTGGCCCTGCTTGACGATGACGGACATGCGCTTCCTCACGTTGTTGAAGTCCAGGATATGAAGGAGCTCGTACACATCCTCCTGGCCCTGCACCATAAGGGTGATGGTGGTCGGCGTTCGAGACTGGAGAGGAAGAACGGCAAACAGAAGTTTAAAGACATTGTTTAACAATGTTAAACCTGAGATGCACGGCCCTACGTGTTATCAGTGTGTGTGAATATTGAAGCCCTAAAAAAATTGCGCTTCAAAATGATCAAGAAGTGCCTCAAAAAAGTAAAAACCTTTGAGTGACCGGTTTTACCATACTCATTTGCCCCAATAGACTGTAGTGTTATGAAAACCGCTTGGCAAACGCAAAATTTGATTTTCAATCATAAATATATTGATAATCAGACAGGCGATCGGCTTGTAAAAGTCATGGGGTTCCTGACTGACCTAAAGGTTTATAATTATGATTGCAGCATGAGCTAAATCCAGGATCGTGTTTCAGAATCTGAGACAAAGATACCCAATCCCTGTAAAGAAGTCCTTGAGTACGCGCAATTTCAAGAATTTATTTTGAGAAATTATTGTAAATTGTTATAAATTTTTCCATGTTCAATGCATCCCACCAATGAAACGTTCACTGTTGGAAAAGTCTTCCAAAATAAAAACATATCAGGAAATTCTCATTCATGCGGCAAGCTTGGGATCTTTTCTATCAAATGACACCTGAAAATCTGGCGATATCTTACTTTCAGTTGGGCAAAAGCCTCTTTAAAGATGAAAAAATCGAGACGGAATTGGTAATGTTTCTGGTTGATATCAACAAGTTGAGAGTCGTAGAAAGGCCTAGAAATGTTCATATTCTGATTATTAAGAGAGAACTTATCAAAGAAAATGCTTGGTTCTGTGTATATCCTTACATTTCCCATCAACATTTTACAATTGAGTGAATGACAAACTTTTTTATAGAGTGTTTTGAATTATCATATCTTTGGTGAGTTTTTAAATTCAAGCTAGAATGCTCTCTCAACAATAAGGTTTTGATGAGATGTGTCAGGACATGCAGGGAACAACGTTTTAGTTGTAGGGAAAACTGTGATTCACCAACCTTGAAAACAAATCCAAAGTTTCTAGCTGCCCCAACTAATGCTGCCTCGTCTGGCGACTGTGCTTGGTATGCTAGATTACCTGGAGCAGAATGAAAAAAATCAATATGAATCAAATAAAGAGTTTTCCTTTGGAAATGTACCTTTTTATTTGAATATCTGACCAAGAGAAGATGAAGAAAAGAAGGGGGAAAAAGACAGCAATAATACCTGAAAAGCACAATAGAGTGAACTGAATCAATGTCCAAATTATGTATTCTTGTGGCACATTTTATGATTTTGAAGAAGAAAAACAAATCAGGAAATGGTTGAAAATCAGATACTTCCGTGTTGGAGGATTGTCTACCTCTCCCTCCACAGTAAAAGTAAACATACAGGCATCGCCATTTCTATTTACCTATCAAACATCATTAACTATTTATAACAAACATACTGATAAAACAGTAAAACTGTGATAGTGCAGAATAAAATATGAGGAAATATACAGAAAGAGACAAACATACACAGAAAGCCTGAAGAATAGGCAGGAAAAATAGGAATTAAGGGAAACAAAAAAGAAAGAAAATGAAGACAATTAGTGACAGAAAATTGGAAAGAGTGGAAGAGAAAAGCAAAAGGTAAGAAAAGAGAAAGATTCTTTTTACAAAAGACCCAAATTCTTTTTCTTTTCTTCTTACCATCATCATCAGTTTCTGGCATGACGGTATGGCAGAGAGATAGGAGACGGAAGAACAACCAGCAATGTTTGTCACCCCTCTGAATGGAATCCAGTAGGCTGGTATCATAGAACTTGAATCCCGGCTCACACATGGTATTGGCTGAGAAATCTACAAGAGGCGTGTCCTGAGATGGGGGGGGGGGGAATAAAAATAAATAAAAATAATAATAATTAAAACGGTGCTTATAAAGCGCTTACCATCAAAGTCTCTAAGCGCTATAACAAACAAATTACAATGATTTCAAATCTGGACTTGAGAAATAGTGGAAAGATGCCCCAGATAAATAAAGACTGAATAATCCTAGATCAAGTGAGTTACAAGTGAGTTAACAACTAGATATTAAACAAAACAAAAAGAAAATGGAATGTTTACTTTCTGCATGCAAATTACACAAGCCAGTAAAATCTTCTCCAAAGGTATACATGCACATGTAAAAGTAGGATGGGGGCAAGCCCTCATGTATATCAATATGGAATCTGACCTTTCACAAGGCCACTGATTAGGGGGAAGGGGGGGGGGGGAGGGGGTCATTGTAGGGGTTCCTTTCATATAGTTTTAATATCACATCTTATTATATTTTTATCTTCTTCTTTTTCTCTCTCTCCCTCTTCTTTTTAATTTCTCTATGTTCTTCTTCTCTTGCCTCTGCCCTAGTCTTCCGGCTAATAGGAGTCATAATGTTGTTTGGATTTACTCTTTTAAAGGACATAGTTCCTGATTGAATTGAATCTTTTATAGAGTCGAACCTGAATCTATATAATATTTGTGACCTATTTTTTGAATCAATTTTAAATATCCGTCATGATCCTTATGCATCATTATGCAATACTGTACTCATGAGCTTACATTAATTCATTTGATCATGTGTAATAATTTTATTGTAACACATTGTTATACATATATTTATGTATCAGACTCCACACTTTCTATGACATTGTATACATTATTTCTACCGTTGTTATGTTTATTTTTGTATCTTTTATATGTATTTGAAATTCAACTTTAAGTTTTGGTTGCAATAAAGAAATAACAATAATAATAATATTTTTACCTCAGTAATATCCATGACATCTCCATTCATGTCCTTAATCTCACCAAACTTCCTTCCTCCTATTGAAGCCTTGTTGAATGTCATCAAGTTCTAGGTGAAAAAACAGGAACAAAAAAATTAAACAAATATTTAAAGCCCTAACTTGCGCCCTCTATTTAGCAAACAATGCCTAATCGATGACCATTGGTCCCCCATGGTCCCCTTCCTCTTATGTTAATTGAGAGCTGATTGGATGAGAAAACCACCTGTCAGTGACCATACAGGGAGGTCTAATCCCTCCTGGCCAAACTAGTGCAAAGTGGCTTTAAATCTCAACATCAATTAAAAAAATAAAATAAAACAATTAGTTGCAGGACATGTTGTTGCCGTCAAAGCTGATGAAAAGCGGCCCACTAAAAATACAAAAGTTACATTTCATTTCGGTGTGATTAAAGAAGAAAAAGTGAATTAAATGTACAAAATCATGAACGTTACGATTTAGAAATTAAATACTCATTGACAGCTCTCTTATATCTGTCCCTTTTTTCTTTACGAACAAACAAACTAAGAAAAGTATTTGATAATCCTGACCATATATAAAGAAGAATATAAACATTCCCCTTAATCACTGTCTAATTTCATAAATTCATTTATTCACTCATCTATTCATTCATTAAAGCTAAGTTCTGGTATGGGAATCGTATTTCGAGAGAAAATTGCTATGATTTATTCTGGATTGTTTATCCTGCAGTAGATTGGTTGTTTGAACCAGTGAAATATAAACAACCTCACAAAAACTTAATGTGCATCATCTTCGATAAAAAACCACAACTCCCATTTGCACATAGTGACCTGTAAACCACATGGTGTCGGGTCTACTCACCCGGATTTCCTTATCTTTCTATGCTCATTACTCAGCCACTACTACCAAAATTGTTTGGCACATGTCATTTATTTGTAATCTTGAACATTCAGTGTAAGTTTTGTTGGATTCTGAGAGAATTTATTTCTATATTTACCAGAACTCAAGTTTATCTTTCATAACTCAAATAAGCACCCCCCCCCCCTCTATCTCCGAAGAGCTGGAGCTCCTACTCATCATTTCCATCACTTCTCCTTTTGCCCATGTTGGGTCAAACTATCACCCCCAAAACACTGTGAGATACCGTGAGATCATAAGCCTGTTACCATACTCAAAGAGAGGTTTAAGACTTTGTAAGGGGGGCAGATTTTACAACTTTTAGGATAACTTTGACAAAATTGCAATGAAATCTACAATCATGACAGATTTGATTCTCTTGTCATGTCTCTTAACCATGGGTTATACATAATCCCTCAAGAATACTGCTTATACGCACACGCATCCTGATATTTATCATTCGATGCCCACATACAGAAACAATGTATTAAACCCCACTGCACCGAAAGCAACAGGAGAGTCCTGCGCATCATCTCCTACATGAATGCACGCAGTTCTTGGTCCGTACCTGCGTAAGGGTCCCAGTCTTGTCGGAGAAGACGTACTGTATCTGGCCCAGTTCCTCGTTGAGGGTTGTAGACCTAGCCTTGGCTCCGGTCTCCGCAGGTTCGTAGTACATCTTGACATCCCAGTTGATAAGAAGACTCTGGCAAAGTCTTATCATCTCCACCCTGACACAGAGAGAGTAGACAGAACATTATGATACATTGTATGACATCAAATATGTGTACAGCTAGAAAACATAAAATGAACCTAAAAATTATTTATAAATGGCATTCTATGTGTTAACAGTTAAGAAGTATGGTAAGGAACCCAAGTCCGACTTCTGTGCGTTTTGTGTGGGCCTATTCTACGCGAGTCCGTATGGGTCTGTTGACTATCTGTGCATTCTAAATTACAGAAATGTACCTCCATCATATTATTTTGCGTGTTTTATTTGAGGTATTTCACCACTCCAGACACGAATGAGTTTTCCCACTCCCATAGGCTTAATACACGAAGGACCCGGTTGCCGTGGGCAACGGGTTAATACTTACGTTACGTATAGTGAAATGGGCACGACGGTGTTGAGGAGGATCACGTAGGAGAAGAAGGTGAGTGTGGAGATGGTGGCAGCATTGCTGTACTCCCATGGAAGGTACACCTGGAACTGGTTGCCGGTCCGAAGCTCCCACACTGAGCACAAGATGGCGCAAATCACGCACATGGTAAACAGGAAGCCAAAGATCTACAGGTTTCGTTAGATAATGTAGGAAGGTCGCAAATTTGATTTAGGGCATGAAAATAAACCTGCGATGCATGTGTGAACATAAAGTAGCTCGTGTTCGTTAACGCAAAAATAACAACTTGTTAAAATTGTCAGTAACCCTGTCATTTCTAGGAGTTACTTGTTTTCTGAAGGGTCATTTTTCTGAGGGTTCATAATTCTGAAAATATGAGATACTGTAAGGTTCATAATGTCAGAGTATTTTTACTTCTGAAAGTAAAATAAGGTTCACAATATCTCAATTGAAATAAAGTTCATAACTTCGAAATTGAAATAGGGATTATAATGCAGAAAATTAATTCTGAAAAATGAAATAGGGTTCATTATTCCGAAGGTTGCAAATTTAGAGTTCTCTGTCATTTTTGCAATCAAGTTTATGTTGTGCCACGTCTATTATTGCTGTGTCATATTTTTTCTAAATGTACTATGGAATTGTATTTTAACTGTTCTGTCTATAAAACGTTATGCTTTTTGATGTAAATTGTTTATGTTAATTCAGGAAGACCACTACTTATTGGTGAATGGGCTAGCCTGACAAGAGATTAGAAATAAATAAATAAATAAATAAAACAATTTAGATCGATGATTGTCCAAACTATGTACCCTCCTCTTTCATCTTTGAAATGATGAACCTTTGGAAAAAAAAGACATGTAACCATGAAATTACCGGCTCATGTAGTAATTGTATGGGTGGTCATTGGGGAAATATATAATTGTTCTAGGGGATATTGTTTATGGGGTCCAGAGGTTCCTTCATCAGTGAACCTGTCCATAAAGGCCATCAAAGGAATGGCAACTGTGTATGTAGAAAGTTTGCCCTTGGTTCTATAACGCATGTATTTCCTCTTAGAATACAGCACTAAAGATGGCCACTACTACAACAGCTTTAAATGTATTTTCATTTCAGACACATGAATACTAGCACTGCTAATACGAAAACTTTGAAAAACATTGAACCATACAACGTATCAAAGGGATTGGGTATCTTTGCCTCATATTCTAAACAAAATCCTTGATGTAGCTCATGCTGCAATCATAATTATAAACCTTTAGGTCAGTCAGGAATCCAATGACTTTGATAAGCCGATCGCCTGTCTGATTATCAAGATATTTCTGATTGGAAATCAAAATCAAATTTTGCGTTTTCCTAATTGGGGAAAACAAGTATGGTAAAACGGGTCACTCAAAGATTTTTACTTTTTTGAGGCACCTCAGGATAATTTTGAAGCGCAATTTTTTTAGGGCTTCGATATTACACAATATCACAGACACTGAAAACACATAGGGCCATGCATCTCAGATTTAACATTGTTAAACGATGCCTTTAAAAGAAAAACATTTGTCCTACTTACAAAAATGACCATCTTGTTGAGTAGTCTATCTAGAGTGGTTCTCTTGAATTTTGCCTTTCCGCTGTTCTGCATGAGCTTAGTGTCTTTACCAGCGAAGATAACGATCCCATAACACCAGCCTGTGTTACGTAACCTATAGCATTGCAGGAGAGAAGAAAGGGTAACATTCTGAAATATTTCATTAAGATACATAAAACAATTCAACAAGTAATTACCATTTGTCTTGAGATAACTGATTTTGTATATTTTGGTTGTCTAAAGATTGTTTTTAGTTCCCACAATTACATGTTAATTCATTAAGTATTTAATAGTAGTAGTAAAAGAAGAAAACTGATAAGGAAGAAGAAAAGAAGAATATGAAGAAAAAGAAGAAGAAGAAGAAGAAGAAGAAGAAGAAGAAGAGGAAGAGGAAGAAAAGGAAAAGGAGGAAGAGGAAAAGGAGAAAGGCGGAATACGAAGAAAAAGGCGGAATACGAAGAAGAAGGAGAAGATGAAGAAGAAGGAGAAGATGAAAAAGAATAAAAAAGAAGAAAAGGACAAGGAGGAGAAAGATAAAGAACAAGATGCAGAAGAAAAAGAAGGAGTGAGGAGAGAGGGGGAAGAAGGATTGAGGAGAGAGGGAGAAGAGGGAGTAGGAGGAAGGAAGAGGAGGAGGAAAAGGAAGATGAATTGGAAGGAGGAGGAGGAACCCTTACCTGCACCCTCGAAGCATGATCTGATCGTTATTAAGGGAAAACTTATCCCCGGCCCACGCCATGGCTCCGTCAAATTTATCCAGGACATTGTTTGGTGCTTCGCAATTAATTTTACCTAGAATAAAAAAGACATGAAGAGGTCATTAAACTGATCAAAGTATGAAAACATATATGTAGGACTGGCATGATTAAGACTTGTACATGTACACACATGTATGTACATGTCTTATATGGTATTAAAAAAAAAAGAAGATCCCGAATAGCTGTTAAATTTGAGACCCACACAATGTCAGAGCCAAATAAATTCTGTACATTTCAAAGCCTGAAAAAAGTCTGACACAGAGATACTGTATGACAGGGCGGGATAAGAGGAAACAGCTTGAAAACTGGCTTCTCTGCAAATACAGATACAGTGTGAGTAGCCCCTTATAAAGACCTAGTGGGTTCTCATGGGGAATTTGACACCAACCTGGTGTTTACCCAAACACAGGTGTTGTCAATCACACAGGGCGGACTTCATTTTTGCAACTGACAGGTCTAGCGTAGTGCACTGTGCCCTGAACCAGTACTGCCATAAGGAATTATCATTGTAATAATAAAAAACTTCCCCCACCCTTCGAGATATGACGGCAAGCTGGAGAATTTTCTGATGGGACAATGGATGGGTTCACTGTCTGAGAGACCAGTGTACACATTAATTGGTAGTTTAACAAAATCTGGTATCAGAGAATTACGATGCAATACACATCGACAGTATCTATTATGTGGATTTAAAGGTACATGTACAGTGTACATGTGCTTTTGCACATGAAATTTTCACGACATTGACAAACAATGAGAATTACATTTAACCATTTAATAAATTTACATACCACTGAAATCGCTTAATCTCTCAAGATCCTCTCCTAATTTTGAAGTTTCAGGAAGTGCTTGCCTTACTTTCAAATTTGTTTCCCTGGAAAAGAAGCATAAAATCAAAGCATTTGCATTAGCACACTGATCAGGTTGCCATGGTGGTAAATAGTCAAAGCCGGCCTTGTGTCTGTACTGTTAAATAAACCTGGAAGTCAAATTCCTAATTCATGTATAGAATTTCACTCTTGCTTTGTATAAACTCTCAATAGTAAATCTGACCAAAATATAGCAAGTTGAAATGATACTAGTACAAATGTTGTCGTATCGATTTTACCAGGAGAGATGAATGGTTACTCGGCAGGAAGTACTTCTGTGAAATGCGAGAGCACCATAATGGCAGCTGTGCTAAAGAGGGGTAATAATTGTGGAGTGCCAGGAATGTCAAGTCTGACAAACATGAGCGTTGTACAAGAACCCCTAAATTATTATTATTATTATCATTATCATCATTATCATTATTATTATTATTATAATCATTATCATCATCCTTACTATCATCAGTATTATTATCATCATTATTATTATTTGTTATTATAATCATCATTATTATTATTATTATTATTATTATTGTTATTATCATAATTATAATCATCATTTTATCATCATTATTATTATCATCATTATTATCACTATCATCATCATCTTCATCATCATCATCATCATCATCATCATCTTCATCATCATCATCATCATCATCACCATCACCACCACCATCATCATCATCATCACCATCATCACCACCACCACCACCATCACCACCATCATCATCATCACCATCATCACCACCATCATCATCGTCATCATTATCATTACCCATCCAACTCTGCTGTCTCTACGTAGACCAGACTGTGAGGCTCGCTGGATGATAAGAGCAAGATGTCAGCCGCGATGAAGTCATTGTTCTTCATTCGAATGATGTCGCCCACTTGTACATGCTGCCATTTTACTGACGTCAGCCTGGCATAAACAACAAGAATAGGTTTTTTTTGTAAACAGTCATCAACATTTGAAGGCTAACTGACTCCTCATATCAAGTAGCAACAAATTTAGAGAAATTACACCAATAACAATTTGAGATACAGTTAAGTTAAGTTCTGGTACGGTAGAAAAGAAATTCTCACAGAATCCAACAAAACCTAAATGTTCAAGATTACATTAATACATGACATTTGCCTAACGATTTTGGTAGAAGATGTATAGGGGCTGAGTAATGAGCATAGAAAGGTAAGGAAATCAAGGGATATTAAAGCAGGCCCGAAACCATGTGCTTATTAAACACAGGTCACTATGTGCAAATGAGATTTGTTGGTTTTATTGAAGATGATTTACAGCAAGGTTTTGTAAGTTTGTTTTTAATTTACTGGTTCAAACAATTAATCTACTGCAGAACAAACAATCCAGAATGATTTATAACCTTGTTCTCTCGACATACGATTCCCATACCAGAGCTCAAGATTAGCTTTAATAACTGAATTATTTATAGATACCTCTTGTTTAGTTGATGTGCTTGCTCTATTCAGTAAACTCAAGAATGAAAGGTTGGCAGGTTGAATTAGGGCCTTTGTTGAATACTTTTAGATGTACATGTAAGCTTAATAGTGTCACATTCTCAAGAAACATAATTCAAGACAAATCAATGTTTCACATAATTAAACAATCACAAAACTTGGTAAGGGTATTAATAGTTTAGTTGTTAACTATAAATCAGACAAATAAAATAAAATATGATGTACTTACTCTCCAGTGACAAGGATGAAAGATTCTCTGTTATTGACTTGGTTATCACTTTTGTGTCTCCTCTGGGGTTAAAAGAAGGTGGAGGATAAAAACAAGAAGGACAGAAAATCAAAGCATGAACAATACAGTCATTATATTCAAAGACATTTGGACAAAAGTACCTGGATGACTGTGCTACATGTATATATCATTTTGATATCAGACAGACTGGGATGTGCAAATGCTTTAAAAAAAAGTAGACATGGATTTGAAGAGAAGGTTGAGTTCTGGGGAGAGGTTACAAATAATTTGTGAGCGTTATCATTGTTATATACAAGTGTGGACAAACATCGGAGAAAAAAATGTTCCCTGAAAAGCATTGTTCTTCAAATGCGTTCATATTCTAAATATGACAAGTAACCAGCTTTAAAAAGAGGCCCAAATTTTATGCCACATGTTTGTGTACCGTAGTCCCATATAAATCTTTCTGTGTTCAGTACTTGTTACTTTTAATACCAAGGCTGGGCCAAATTTCTTATCATTTTGATGACTCCAGAACCTAACAGTTTGATACTTGATACTTGATGAAGTAATCCCTGAAGCAGCTTTTCCAAGCTATACTGGGATGGGATGTGTTGTGACAGCAGGTGCAGGTGCAGACAACAAAAGGGTGTATAATTTCTTTATACAGTAAAACAGTGACGTGCGAGTAAAAAAATCATGCTGCTATATGGTTTACAGCATTCTGGAACCTACAGGAGGTTCCAACCCTCTGATGACAGGGAGGGCGATCATCTGGAAAGCAGCAACTGTTGGGGTAGTAACTGCTGTGGCTGGTAGTTGATTCCAGATGCGAATGGTGCGGGGGTAAAATGAGTACTTGTAGGAGTCTATTGTTGCCACAGGAACAGAGAGCTTGAGTGTGTGGTCTCTTCTGCTGATGTATGTAGCTTTAGTTATGAGGTGAGGAAGACAAATGTTGACTAGCTGGTGGTGTATTTTAAAGAGCATGGTGCTTTGTGCTAGAAGACGACGTGTGTGCAGTTTATCCCATCCCAGCTGGGAAACAAGCCCTGTAGCCGACGTGGATCTTCGGTAGTCGCGGAAGACAAAACGAGCAGCTGTTTTCTGTACTCTTTCCAGACCTTCGGCAGCACCAGAAGTGTGGGGGTTCCAGGCTTCAGCGCCATACTCTAGCTGCGGTCGAACCAGGGCTGTGTACGCTCTTGACTTCACATCCTTGGTGCATGGTGACAGGGTTCTCCGCAGCAACCCAAGGGTTTTGTTGGCCTTGTTCAGTAGGAGTTGGCAGTGTGTATTCCATCGAAGGTCCTTGGTTACAGTTACCCCGAGATACTTGTACTTGTCTATCCTGGGTATTATCTCGTTGGAAATCCGGTAGTCATGCTGTATTGGTGTTCTTTTCCTCGTGATGGTAAGGGAGGCGCACTTTTTGACATTGAAAGCCATGAACCATTTCGCTGACCAGTCAGACAAGGTTTGAAGGTCTTGCTGAAGGATGGAGGTGTCATTCTTAGTGTGAATTTCTCTGTAAATCACACTGTCGTCAGCAAAAAGGCGCATCTTGGACTGGATATTTGCAGTACACACCAATACTCATATGCTACATGCTACATGCTACATGATTTTTTTGTTGTTGATCTATTCCACACCGTTTCTTTCACAATGCAATTGCATGACCAGAAGTTAACTTTATTTTGAAACATGCAAGGCTATAATAATGGATATATACGAGAACAACCCTTGCACATTGCCTTGGCAAGGACAAATTGTGTCTTTCTATCTATGTTCAATGTGCAAGTTATTAAATACAAGTACATAAAGATTGAATGGTGCAAATTGTGGTCCTTGGTTTCATACAAATAATGGTAATATTGAATGGCTTTTCTTTAGTTGGACACAAGGGTATTGCATAGGCCTATATTCCACTCATCATGCAGACATGTGAAGGCTCTTCAGCTCATGTGATTCTTTCCACTGAAGCCCATTCAATATTATATACATATTTGATGAACATAAAGTAGGTACTAAAGTACATGTATGGGAGTATATACTTATTTGCCCACAATAAAAAATATTTTTAAAAAATGCTGACAAAGAAAAAAATAATACAATTTTTTTTTTACAAGGCTCTCAATTTGGTAGAGCAGCAAACAAACTAAATTTGAGTAATTTTGTTATCTGGCGTATAGGTTTTGCCAGATTTGGTTTGGCAATTGGGGCACATGCCCCTTATGCCCGCCCCTCCAACCCACTGACGATTTTAAGCCCGTCTGTACTAGTTTGGCAAGGGGGATTAGACCTCCCTGCAAGGTCACTGACAGGTGGTTATCTCATCGAATCAGCTCTCAATTAAAGAAAAAGGGATCATGGGGGACCAACAGGCACCGATTAGGGATCGTTTGCTATATAGAGGGCGCAAGTACACTGTAGATATAAGTAGTGCCGTGGGGCTTTAAGAGTACTTACAAAGTCGTCTACTGCATCTTTGATGGCTGTCAATCCTAGCACACAAACCAGAGGTAGGGCAGTGGTGACAGGGCTGAGAGATGAGATAGGGCCAATCAACTGAAAAGAAAAAAATAAATTCAGTAATAATACAAAAATTATTTTATAGTAAAGGTTGCACAAGTAGAAATATAACAATAAATGAAACAATTTAAAAGTTAATCCCACTTTGGAATTCAACAGATTGCTTTGAACCAAATCAGACAAACAAAAAGGAAGTTGCTTTTACTTTTTAGCTTTAGTTACAAATTTCTAATCGCTACACATGTACTTGTAAAATGTATGGGAATTTCAAAATCGGCTGAATCTGTACTGTCATTGTGATGTAGTGCCAGAATACTCCCTGTAATGTTCTGACCAAAAAAAATAACAAAAATATCTCAAGATCCATTATTCTGGAAGATATTTTCAACTGTTACCACATCACAATCCACTGGCCACTTTGCTAATTTAAGATCTGCATAGATTTCATTATTAGAAATAAGAAACTTTGAAGTGGAAAATCACTTAAATTTTATATGATCTGCATCATCAATGATGAATACATGTACAAAATTCTGTATTAAAATTGCAAAATTGTTGTACTCAATTTTGAATTGAGTTATGCTTTAATAATATCATCCATGGGGATGGGGGGGATGGTAGCCTATCCGATAGGCGTCGGACTAGATGGCAAGTGTACTAATCGCGTTTGGGAGACTGACATCGACGCGGGCGTCAGCCCGAGCGCCTATCATCACTGGTCAACTCATCATTATTCATATATGTGTATCGTATGTGTGACGAGCGTATTCTCATGCATGATTCATAAGCCTAGCCTTATTTGGTGATCGATCACTTTGATTCAACCAATCAAATATCATCTCCGCGTTCCCAATCGCTCATTGGCCTATTTTGCTACATAAATATTCATGAAAGAGCTTTGCAGGGGGTTCATAGATTTTCTACGAACGAAACATGGTACATAAAAGAAAATAAAACTTTTCGCATGAACCAGTGATGATAGGCGCTCGGGCTGACCGGGCCAATGTTTACTCTCCATATAAACGCGATTAGATTACTTGTAAAGCTCGACGCATATCGGATAGGCTAGGGGGATGGGGGATGGGGGGTGTAAAATTATACCCCCTCCCTCTCCTAACCTTGGTTTTGTCTCAAGTGTTTACATGTATGTAACCACTTTACAAGTACGTCTACAGGAATATTTGATAAAAAAGCCTCGCAAAACATAATGATTTGTATTAAATGCTACATACAATATTTTAAAAAAAATAAGAGTGGGTGTCACACCATTGCTGGTACAAAACATGTCCATGTACATGTACATTGAGTGACTCAACAAAGCATGCCATTTATGAGCCTTTGAAATATGCCATTTATGAGCCTTTACAATCTATTTTTCTTCAAACAAACACACAAAGATCTGTGAACCATGAATCACTAATAAGGGTGTGCTGTTTGCAAATTAATTGAATGTCAAAAACATTAAATTATTGTATGCATTTCTATGGGCACGGGTAAGAATCAATAAATATTATTGACATTTTCAAGAACTATTTTGCATTCAAGGCCAGCCCATTAAAATAGTTCCATAGTGATCGTGATCATGGCAATATGTTACGTATCTCTGCCTCCGTCTGTCTGTCTGTCTGTCTGTCTCCATTTCTCTCTCTGATATGGTTATCTTTCTACATGAACATGTCTGTATCTTTTTTCGACTATCTCTGTCTTTTCTGTCTGTCTCTCTCTCCAATCTGGTTTTCTTCTGACATGAACATGTAACTGTCTGTATTAAACTTTCTTGACTATCTCTGTCTTGTCTGTTTGTCTGTCAGTCTCTCTCTCTCTCTCTCTCTCTCTCCGATTTGGTTGTCTTTCGACATGTACGTGAACATGTAACTGTCTGTATCTTTCTTGACTATCTCTGTCTTCTCTCTCTCTGTCTGCTGTCAATCGCTGTCTCTCTCTGTCTCTGACTATCTACCTGTCATTTCTGTCTCTCTGTCTAAAATCTGTTTGCCTCTCTTTCTGTCAAATTTGTACATGCTTATACAACTTTCATGGATAGAGATGCATTTTGAGTCTGTCTCTCTTCCTTCTTACTCTTACTCTCTCTCTAGCTCTCTCTCTATATATATCTCTCTCTCTCCCACTTACCCCCTCGACTAACTTTTTCTTTATCTCTCTCTCTCTCTTTCTCTTTCTCTGTCTCTTTGTCCCTGTCTCTCTCTCTCTCTCTCTCTCTCTCTCTCACACACACACTCACTCACTCCCCCACTCTCTTTTTATCTCTGTAAGGTGCATGTGATAGAGTCAATTTATTGTCATTTTGATGATTCCAAAACCTCATATCATACACCGATTCCTCTTAATACTACATAATCAACTTTCTAACTTCAAGACACACTTCTATTCACAATATAATCACATGACCAGTACATACAGTGTATACTCAACTTTATCTTCTATCACACACCTCTCACTATTAAAGGTAAAGACCAGTATTGGAAACGCCCCAATTTCAAAAAATGAAATGGAAGCTCTTATTACCAATCATGTGAAAGAATATGTTTTGACTAATACATGAAGATACAAATTTTGCCGGGAAACCGCCTACTAATTGATATATTTGGTAAATTAGTTTATATATTGGTGTGTGAGAGATAAAGGCACGTGACGCGCACGTGTCCGTAGTCCCATATAAATCTTTCTGTGTTCAGTACTTGTTACTTTTAATACCAAGGCTGGGCCAAATTTCTTATCATTTTGATGACTCCAGAACCTAACAGTACACACCAATACTCATATGCTACATGATTATTTTTTTTTGATCGATTCCACACCGTTTCTTTCACAATGCAATCGCATGACCATAACTGGTCTTTATCTTTAAAAATAAAAGATCAACGCCAATCAAAAGCTAACTTACCTGAAGGATGAAAAGAATGAGGAAGTAGAAGTTGGCTATCCTCAAAAACTGCTCCAAGAGGTTGATGGGAAGGAAAGTGAGAATGTTGTACTTGGACGTCTTGATGTAATTATTCTGTAGAAGAAAAAGAGATAACAGGGAAAAATGGATCAAATAACTGTTGCATGTCGACAGATCTGAAGGTGAATATAAGGAATTCATTCATTAAAATATGATCAAACTTTTTAAAATTTTGTTCCAAAATGTTATTCATTTCATGATTACATACCGGTACATACATTCACTTCATCTTAGATGCTGTTTGTTAAAAAATATTTACAAGTAATGTTCACTTGTGTGAATATGTATACAACAGAAATACACTATACATTTATATAATATTTTTATACAGTTTTTGTTCAGTTCAGTTTACAGGTCTGTTTTGATTATGGAGTGTACAGTTATTTGTGCCATACCTTTCCAACAAATTGTGAGTACTGGGAGAGTATTCTACACAAAACACTGTTTGTTTATATATACAGGATTCAATATTTTCATAAAAAACACCACATCATATACTTCTGAAGACAAAAATGTATTAAGAGGAAAAAAACTTGACAATCACATCAGCAAAACCAAATATCATTTATCCAATATTTAAACATTGAATTCAAAAGCAAAAGTCAATAACAAAAGTCAATATTTATGAATATTTTTCCATTTCAGCTATCCCAGCAGAAGGAAATGACTACCATACCCTTTATTAGACCATTACTACATGTATAAATAACAAATGATGCATACTGTAACAACATAGTCAGGCCCATTAATACAGCCTGAAAACCACTATTTGTTTTTTACTGCCAATGCACTACTGGAAAACCCCAAAAGAAACCATCAGTGTATGATGATTATGTTTTTTGTTTTTTTTAGTTCTGTGCACGCGCCACTTGTCCCTGCCCTGCATGCGTTAAAGCACTGAAGTGAGGACAGTCACATGACCCCAAACCGAAATGATTCACTGTTTTTTTTAGAGTGAGCATTTATACTGTAAAAACCAGAGAAGTTTCTGGTGGCGTTAACAAAAATACACCCTACTGTGGTGGATTTCGCTCAGCGACTTTTGACGAAACACTGGAATGTTAAATAAAACAATGAGTTTTGCTTGCACTGTAAATGCAACTTATGGCATTATTCATCAAACATCAAATCAAATTTATTAATTTAGCAGGATGTATCTTGATAATGGCTCAAAGAGAAGGATACTCTAGAGTCTGGACAATTAATTATGAATGGATATAAATCCTGCTATCATTTTCCATCAAGCATCTAATGGAATATCTTAAGCTTTGATTGTGTGCCACTTTGATAAATTCCCACATGAGTGTGACATAATTGATACTACAAATATATAAAAGTGCACTTCACCAAGTTAATTCAGCTTTCAGTTCACAGTTGCATGCACACACAGTGCACTCAATGGTGTTTCCGTGCAAGCCTTTCTGGCGGAGTCAAATATTTGTTTTCTTTCGGTCTAGTGCTCAGATATGAAGTACCTATATACAAAGCGCAGTGTACTTCTAGGATATGTGGAGAATGTTTTTTTAATCATTTTTTTATGTTGTAATGGCTTTAATAGGAATGATGTGTTTATGTACTACATGTACATATCCATGTCCTTTGGTTCAGCTTCTACAGGCAGGCTATTCAACATTAAAAAAACCAAGTGTAAACAAAATTAGTGCTGTAGTCAAACGTTTAACCGTCCGGTATCCGCCCGCCCATGGCGGATTCCGTTTACAATTGGACGGTTTCGTTTTCCCGTTTTTTTTTTTTTTTTTTTTTTTTTTTAATAATTTTTTTTTTTTAATAATT
This sequence comes from Strongylocentrotus droebachiensis, assembly GCA_035222895.1. Lineage (NCBI taxonomy): Eukaryota > Metazoa > Echinodermata > Echinoidea > Camarodonta > Strongylocentrotidae > Strongylocentrotus > Strongylocentrotus droebachiensis. The sequence goes on from JAVYIG010009550.1 coordinate 52,460, forward strand.
TTTTTTTTTTTTTTTTTTTATTTTTTTTTAAAGTTTCGATTTATGCCCCTCTACCTGGCACTACTCAGTAATCGGTGTGTTGACTCACCACTCTGGAACTAAAACGACACTTAAATTTGTCTGTCATCTTGGTTTGAAAGTAACATCTTTGTAATAGATCTCATAGATCTATGTAGTTTATAATAATAATTCATCCAATTTTTCCACATGGTGTACCACCAGGTTCTATCCTAGGTCCTCTACTGTTTGTTTTTTACATTATTATGATCTTACACATTCTTCTAAAAACGACATTTGTACTATTATTTGTGACAAGTTTACAAGCACAAATCGGCGCCTATAACTGCACCTCGCAGTTAAATGAAAGTCCTTCCCGCTTTTTCACACGGACCTGGCTTGTCGGCCAAAAAAAAAAAAAAAAAAAAAAAAAAAAAACAATTTTTTTTTTTTTTTTTTTTTTTTTTTTTTTTTTAAATCGTTTAACCGAAAACCGTCCGTTTTTGACTGGCGGTTAAACGGAATTGGAGATATCCGTGATGTTACAGCACTAAACAAAATAATAGTTGATTTATAAACCTTCATGAATGTTAATTTTGTGTGTGTAATATAAATGTATACATACATATCGTCGGCCTTATGCCAAAAGGGCCTTAACTGCTTTTGGCCATTCCGAGATAATCGCGTTTAAAGGTTTTGGCCTCTCTAATAATCAAAAGTTTGTGGTCGTTTTTTTGCTTTTGAAGCCAATTTCGATAAATGTGTTAAGTTATTAAGTTTTACATGAAATGTGTTAAATTTGTTATAAAATATTCAGAATTGTACATGCTATGTGCAAAAAACATGTTAGGGCCTTTTTGGCATAAGGCTTGAATGTAGCGTATGTTAGCGTATGTTATGACAGAAGGGCCGTAACCTACTCGGCATTATGCCAAAAGGGGCGTAACCTACGCGGCGCTATGCCAAAAGTGCCTTAACCTGCCGTTATCTTACGCGTAACTATGCGCGTAACTATGCGCGCGTACGCGCGCATAGTTAGCGCCCTTTTGGCATAAGGAAATTTTCTTGTTTCGCAACACCTTTGGTTTGCCAGAAAGGCCCTCCTAACGCAAATGGATCATCCGTGGAGGTTAAGGCCCTTTTGGCGTAAGGAAAAAGATGAGATACGCGTTAAGGCCCTTTTGAAATTCATAATTATCTTCATAAATAAATCGAATTTCAACAAGTGAAGCACATCATTTTAAAGAGAATGATGAAATCTACAAGGTGATATTAATAACTCAATAACCCCCAAAATCGGGTTAAGGCCCTTTTGGCATAAGGCCGACGATATTTAATGTATGTCTTTATCAAAATGTGAACAATTCTTGAATGCCTACATATCCATCCTATTAATTAATTTATTAGTAATAGGATATAGGCATACAAGTACAATTCGCCAGGGAAGGGGAGGGGGGGGGGGCACTTGCCAAAATATCAATTTTATTGTTCCTGAATTTTGTGAGTTACCTAAGCCAGCAAGCGAATATTTGGACACTTTATTGTATTCAAAAATGTAATTTTGTGCCGGTAGTCAAAATAAACTATATAAACAAACAAATTGGAACAGACATGTAGTCATTCACTATGAACATGACGGACAAAGAAAGCGGACCAAATATACAGTTCCTCATTCTACCCTCAACAATTGCTGTGGTAGACAAAGGAACATCCCTTCACTGCTATTATGTAAAAATCTGTAGAACAGGTGTCACATGCATATTCACCTGTTCTACACATTTTTATGTTTTTACACCTACCGGTACATGCATGGTGTGCATAAATTTCTGTGTGAAACATTCTTCTCATGGTTGAGCCTTCCATGTTCAAGAAATTGCATTATTTTACAAATTTCCGGATGAAGGTGTATCTAGGCCGACTAACAAGACCAAACAATGGTCATGTCATGGGCATATTTTGGCTAGTAAAAGGTTCCAAATTTGATTGTGGCTTCTCAAATTCGAAGGGTCTTGGGTCATACTGTACATGTATATGAGCAGAAATCAATTTCGTCTCGCATGCTGTAATCACTCAACACCATGACATGGTGTAATGCATCATTATTCCATTGTTCAATGAAAAGTGCAATGTACGCAGATGCTATGATATATGCCAATGTGCGTCACTAACAAATAGAAAGAATAAAGAATTGTAATACTTGAGCATTACATTCAATTTTCTGTTTATAAAACCCCCTACATGTAATTTGAAGAGCTTTTCAATACTATTGGTAAACACATCAGTATAACCATGGAAACCAATTGTTTTCCAATAATAGCCTTTGTCTTCATCCATGAAGCACTTCTATCCGAGAGGCAGAGCCTACACATGATTTCTCCCGATTGATTTATTGAAAAAGCTAAATTTAAACCCGGGTCATATTGACGGCACTGACGTCTGTCGGGAGGGAGTTCAACGTGACGTGCTGTTTGTGGATGAACCGCTAATTGGCAAAACGAGTGTGAGAGAGAAGAATACGGTAGTAGAGTTTAATATGAAATGGCATTCAAACTGGTTACATTGGTTTACATGTAGGGTCAATGTGTTTCCATCAAAACATTTCAGGACTACAGATCCGCAAGAAACACATGGACTGCATTTTTTCACCCCGGGCCATTTTCTTTTCAACTTCTCTCCCCACCCCTTTTCTTTTTTTGTGAGGACGATTATACAAGAATTTGGAGAAGCAACGTTGTCACGAACAGCTTAGCCATGAATGTGTAGCTAGCTCGCTCCTTTCATTCATGGCAGCTCGCTTTAATAATCTTATCATTTGGTAAATAAGTGAGAAAATGTGTGTTTGGCTTGTTGAACACATTTAATGGATAAAACTTGGCTGTTAAGTTCCACTCTCGGGCCAACTCCACTAAACAGTTGAATGTTCAATCAGGTCCATGGTTCAATTCATGGTTTTCGCTTGTATGAAACACTAAGAAAAGTGTGAGGGCATTGCAATTTTTATTCACAATTTGATGGGTGGGTGTGTTATTAAAATGAAGCTACAAAATGGGTAAGGTTTTGAATTTGATGGAAATTTAAAGTATATTTTGGCAACAAAGTGGCTTCTGCATGATACTTGTACTCCTACGTAATGATCTTAAATGTCATGAACGACAGAGAGAGTCAATGAAACATTCAGTTTGAGGCTGAAACGATAATTGCCATTTTATAACGAGCAAGAAGGAGAAGGGGATGGTAAACTGTCAGTGTAAACAGGGAACACTTTTAAAGGTACATAATGTCCCATTTGCAGACATCATCAAATTCTGTAGACACAAAATACGAAGCACATTTACAACCCTTCGGTACAAGGGTCTGAACATCAGACTATTACTACAATGAATGCAATGAATGGAGTCAGGGGTGATATAAATAAAAAAGGATTTTTTTTTTGAAAAAATGGCATCTCCCCCTTTTGAGTAAGAAAATTGGAGAAAAAATAGGGGAAAATAAGGGGAAAATAAGGGAAATGCTCGTTATTTTCCCACTAGAAGACATTTTCAAGCCCTTTCATTTTGAGGGAAGTTCTATATATATTAGTATTATCTTTCAAATGCTGTTGGAATATAACGTTTTATTACATGTTTCATATAGATTTCCCCAAGTGTGTACAGGCAATGAGAAGAAAAATTGTAAATCAAAGAGGTGTGCACATCCAAAAAGTAAGTGAGTGGGATGAAGAAAAATAGGTACTTATTCCACTTCACCAAAGGTCAAATTATCAAGTGAGAAGCAATACATGGCTTAAAATAAGGGGAAACTATGTAATTGTATGAAACTCATGGATGGAACTTGGAAGGGGATTTGAAGAAATATGCACTTGAAAATGGAAATGAACTTGAAGGCCGTTTCAGTCATTATAAACAAAATCATAGTCATTGAGTCTACTTTCTACAACACCTACATGTATTTTTGTTTTACTCAAGCATTAATATCATCTTTCAGTTTCTTTTTTATGGCTAAATGACAAATTCACTTTCACTATAGGCCTGTCCTCATCAGCTCGAGTTTGCCAAATAACCTGCTATTTGAACTATCCCGATCACAAATTATCCAGCTAATTTGCATCTTCATCAGCCCGCAGTTGCCATAATATGTGGTCGAGAAAATATCTGAGAAATCTTGGTCTTGTTTCCAAAATGCATTTGTATCCCGCTATTTGGGAAATAGCGGGCTACTTTGCGCCCGTCCAAGCTAATTTGTGATGAGCGCATTTGTCTGGTGAGGCCGCAATTTCGAGCTTCGGGATAATACCCTGAGTCTGCAAACAGTGGGTTATTTGGCAAACTCGAGCTGATGAAGGCAGGCCTTTTAAGAAGTCAGTCTTTTGGTTGAAATTTAATTACCCATCTGTAATCTAGGGAATACATATGAGAGTCACAAAAAGCAGTTGAAGTCCTTCAAGCTTCATTTTCATAACATTTTTCATCCATTAATTTGTTTCTCCTGTAGGCCTACTTTACATGTACAGTGTACGTATATATGTATTTTGATATATTGGACTATAAAGAATGTATGTTTTCTTTCTGTATAAATTTCATGTCAATCAAATTGAAGACATTAATAGAGAAAAAATACAAAATATCATACATTTTCCAACACTTGTACAGTACATACATGTGGCAAATCAGCAATGTGATTTTAAAATAAAATAAAAATAGAGACTTTGTACATGTACACTGTACAGCAGTCTAAAAAGAAAATAAATCTGGTGGATGTACTCACAAGGCATCATCATCAATTATATCATCATCATTAATCCTGGTGTAATGTGGCAAACTCCCTGGACAGGAACTTTAAATACCCGCTCTTTGAATAATTATTAACTTTGTGGATAGGTGTAAAACCATTACGGTAAATTTCTTAATCATTTCTTATTCATTTTCTTTTTTGGGGTTGTGAAAAGTTACTGGTAGATGTAGATGTACATGTCTCTTTGAGAACAAATGAAGAAATGAGGAAGTTCATTTTGATATCAAGTTGATTTGACTATTAACAGTCAGAAGAAAACTCAAAATTGCAGGTTTTACTTGTGAAAGATTAAGAAAATTTTGAATTTTTCCAAAACATAATTATCAGAGAATCGCGTTGAAAAGAGCCATACTTAAGTTTTTTTGTCTTGCATGAATGAACAGAAAGCCGAAATCAAGCAATATTTAAACAGAAACTAAAAGGAACAAGGCACGAACAAGCTCTGATTGACTGTCTAGAGTTACCAATTATGGTACTCTACGATTTCCTTTGCATGCTACATGAAATCAACATTTATTTGTAGAGATTAACAAAAAATATCAGAATTATCAAATTTGAAAAAAGGAATAGAAGAGATACATGTATACGTGCAGGGCTCTGATCAAGGGCACAAAAGTGTTACATATGAGGTGAATTTTAAAAGTCAATTATAGACTGTGGCAACATTATTTTTGTAATCTGCAAACATTATGCAACATATAGCTAATAAATCAGACCTTAACAAATTGCCGTTAAGTGGCAATCAGTAGCTAAATATCACATCATCAAAAATGTTACGTACATAACTCGGTGTCCACTTCATGCTGATATTTCCCTTATAATTTTACTTTTTCTGACAAAGTACATTAGATGTGAAAACATACTGTAAACAAAACTTAAAACCATTGCCATATCAACTTTTTTTCAATTTAGTTATTAGAATATGGCCAAAACAAATGTGGACACCGAGTTATGTACAGTACATCTCATTCTCTACATGCTTTCTCTTTGCCTCATTGTCAGATAAGGTTTTGCATTAGTCTGATAATGACTTCAATTGAAGGAATGATGTGTTTCCTGAATGAAACATAATTTGCAATGTGTAAATAGTTTGTAAACTACTATTACAGGACTGAAATGTAAGATTTCTGTACTTAATCGTACATAACTGTGGACACCAAAAGTAAGTAGTTTTACATTCAAATAATAACTTCTTGTCCCTAAAATTCAATAAATGTTTGTTTAAATGAAAATGCAGAAGGGCGCAATTCATGCTGTTGGGAATAAATAAATTTATTTATGATAATTATATCAAATTTTTGATTGGTAGTAACGTACATAACTCGGTGTCTTTACATAATGGTGTCTTAGTTATGTACATGACATGAAAAAGTTCAAACTGCAATATTTTGTAATATTCTTCTCACCAAATCAGATGTGTGTATGTCTTATACATTTTGTACTACCTACCATGACAAATAACTAAATATAGGTGGTCTTATTGGAAAAACAAAACATGGAATACGTACATAACTGTCACGTACATAACTCGGTGTCCACATTCATTGTTGATTAAATAACACATACAAGTTAAAATGCGGAATCCAATGTTATCAGTGCTCTTCATTCACCTATATACACCATTACATTGTCATTTTGAAAGTATACAATATGTTTTTGTATAGATTCTGATGCACTGGTAAGTACATAACTGCAGGACACCAAACATTTTCCATTTACAGAAATGTAAATATTTTTAAAACCATGACCCAGAATGAGATGATCTGATTGGAAATCAAAGATAAAGTGAAACTAAACATTATAACATTTCAAGCTTGTAAATAAATCAATTATTTATACACCATTCTTCAGTTAGTAAGGTTTGAAATTTGCAGGACACCAAAGTTATGTACAAAACACAAAAATTGTATCACATGTAAATAGAATAAGAAAGTAAAATACTAGGAATTAACTCAACAGAAATGTTAATTATTACATAGATTCTACATCAAGATGAAAAAAAATCATAAGTCTCGCATTCCATTAGTTAAAATCTGGTAACCAATTAGTGCATGTTTTGAATGTAACGTTAAAAGTGCTGAAAATAGGCCTTTTTTCATCATAAAATTGCTCTAAAATCTTTAATTTGAACTCAATGAAGCTGAAACCTTGTTTTGAGCTTCCCCAAATGATACTTTGTAATATAAAAATGCTAATTTGTGTCTGGGTCTCATGGTTTTGGATAATTGAACAATTTCCCAGTGTTCAATCTAAGTGTACCCTTGATCTGAGCCTTGCACATACACAATCAGGTATGTGAAAAAAAACTGACCTTTTTTTTTGCAGTGTAAAAGCTGCTTTTTTTATGTCATTTTATTTACACATGTACAGTAGTTGCGGCTGCTTTCTATTGTTTTTGTTTTTTTTAATTTTGTTGATCTTGTTTTTGCTTTTTTAATGAGGTGGTTTAACCACATCATATGAGGAGGACAAGGCTTTCTAATATTATGATCTGATCAACTGTCTGTTGCAGACTGGGCATGCCATGCATTACATCTAATCCTTCCATCGCCCAAAGTACCCAGAAACATAGATTAACATGTTTTTGTGTGTCCTAACCATGAAAGTTCGTATCCAAGGAAAAACAAAAGACAGGATATCCTTTTCCACTGGAAAATTAATTGTGGTGATAAAAGGGCAAACTCATTTTTTAATTCTTTAAATAAAACCACAAATGGAAATGACTGAGGAAAAAAGGAAAATATTACATTGTTCAGCAAAATGACATGGTTACATGTAGATTACTGTCACAATACTTTTCCTGATTATAAATTTAAAAAATTATTGGATAAACATGCCAAGGACGGATATTTTGCAAAATCATATCACAGATTAAAGAGAAGGTTGTGTTCTGGTAAAGATGAAAAATAATTCAGGAGCTTTCATATGCTGTCAATTTGGAAGGATTTAGAGGAAATGTCATTCTGTGTAGTGCTCATGATTTTCATCAAAATTAAGTCAATTCTTCATTTGAAGCATTCCAAAACCTCAAAGTATAAAAAGTTCAGTTACATGTATTGTACATGAACTATTTTTTACTACATCAACCTTTTCCAATTGCTTCCAGCTTCTACAATTTCATTGCATGACCAGGGGATGTTTCACAAAGACTATTTAAGATCAACTTAAAGTTGGACTTATCTATGGCAGGCCGTTCGTGCCACTGTTTGCTCTCACCATTTACTGGCATTGGTATCACAATTAGGGACATACAAATCATGGTCACAAATCTACAGAATTTACTCTTTTTTTATAATTCATTATTGAAGGAAAAAAATATTATCTAAAGATCATAATGGTGAGAGAAAATAGTGGCATGAATGGCCTGCCATAGTTAAATCCAACCTAAAGTCTAGATCTTAGTCTTTGTGAAACACCCCCTCCCCCCCTCCCGGTGTACTCAACATGATTACACTCTGAGTGGAAACAAGATTAGACGTAAACTACTTAGACGTGAACTGGTGAAAGTTCATCATAAATCAAATGTTTTTATAATCCCTGTATGAAATCATGTCCCTCACTACAGGGGAAAACAAGTTTTGTTGAGTTGAGGGAGACCATTACAGATCTAATGAAGCACCTCAGATATGGCTACAGTTTAGTCTGATATGATCAATCCAATATGTAACTGTGATCTCGCATTCTGTCATTACATGCACGGAGCCAGCTTGAATGCAGGCGCAGAATGATAAGACTTGGTTAGTTCGATTGCAATTATAGGTGCATCTCCATTAGCCCCCCAAAAGCTTGAGCTTGTGGAATTAGCCTGATCAGTGAACCCAGAGAACAAAAGTCCAGGTTTGAAGTTACTGTCTCGATGAGTCTTTAATATCGAGCCATCCCGCTCACTTGAAGAATGAGCTTGAGCTCCAGAGCATATCACAGACTAACTGCGTCTTAAGCCTGTCTGCATTAGTTTGGCCAGGAGGAATTAGACCACCCAGTGTGGTCACTGACAGGTGGTTATCTCATCAACTCAGCTCTCAATTAATATAAGAAAAAGAGGTTCATGGGGGACCAACGGGCACCGCTTAGGCATTGTTTGCTATAGAGGGTGCAAGTAGCTATTGTATTACCGGTAGTAGTGCAGTGGGGCTTTATACTGGTGAATTAAAAGCTCAACATTTCATGAACAAATCCTACATGTAGTTTGCTAAACTTCACTGGAAATAATAAGTCAAGCTACATGTACTCCAAGTGAAAGGATGGCATAGCACTCAATTTTGACAGAAAATAATACATGTACTGTACATCTACATGTACCTCAGTCTCAGCAGACCGAAAAAGTAACCAAAGACAAAGTTACCTTGCTGCCTTGGCCTGTAAGGTCAATTTTGAGTCATTTTAGCTGTATGACCATCCGACCAAGGTATTTAAATCAAGCTAGTTGCAGTTGGGTAAAATCGTTGTGCTCTTTGTACAATATGAAGTAAGTCCATGTCTATTCGAAAAACTTGGGCTAGTGGAAACAAGGCTAATTAGCCTCTCAAGTCTGCCGACAAGCCGGAGGGGGAACCAATGGAATTAATGCAGAGATCCACAGGGCCTAAGGGGTTGATGAGATGGATGGCAAATGACACTGCATGCACTTGGACAGATTAGATGATGTTCACTCAATAGCTGCATTCACACTGCAACCAAAAATTGTTGATTACGATGGGTAGTCATAACCTCATAGAAATATCATTGTAAAAAAAAGGTACATGTACCAGTACTCAATAACTTTAATAATACAATGACATACTTGTACAAATATATGATTTGATTTTGGATTAATATATATGTAATTGGAATACTGTATACAATATGAATGTTATTCTTAATGAAAATGAAGTTTTGTTTTTCCTTTTTCATAATCAAATTACTGTATATGTTCTTCAGGGATTTAACTTATAATCCTTAGTTCATCATACAGGTGTGCATGTATCTAAAGAGAGAACAAAACATTCTGCACAGTGTATACATACTGTACATGTTCATGTACCCATTTTTGGAACATTACCAAAAGTCATTTGAAGTCATGATTTTTGTACAGAACAAAAATAACACTATTAAATTGGCAACAGTGTTGCCAATTTGAAGAATTAAAACAAAGTTGATTAATTTTATTCATTTCTTGACAAAAATTAAAAATATAAACAGATCTAACAACCATCCATCTCTTGCTGACTAAAAAAAGGTAAAAAGAAAAGAGGAAAAACTGAATTGAAATTATGGCCAGCCGAGAAAGCCATTATTGTTGGCATTTAGACAGATTACCAGATGACACCAATTCTAAATCACATGCATGCATGATAATCACTGGTACTCCATCACTGCCATGAGAAAAATATTCTGATTATTAAATGCCAATACCTATCCCCATACTTCATCTATTCCTCCTACACAGTCTCCAAACGCTGATCATAAAGATGATTTAAAGGCACTTTGTCCCATTTGCAGGCCAAAAAAATGGAAAGGTTAAATTCCAACGGCATATGAAAGATAATATTAATTTAGAACTTTCCTAAAAAAAAGGGCTTGAAAATGTCTTAAGTGGGAAATAACTACCATTAGTTGTTGAATTGACTTTAGTGATTGCAATCTATTTAGTAATAGTCTGATTTTCAGACCCTTGTACTGAGTGATCGTAAGTTGAGTGGTCGTAACTTTTGTGCTGCGCAAAGATTAAATCAGTTTAATTTTGGCCATAATACAAGAAGTAGGTTATTGATGTAGACAAATGCTCATGTACCCTTTCAGCTCATTTTCTCTATGTTATTACCAAAGAAGAAAAAAAAGAAGTCAGTCGGTCACTCAATAGTGTCTGACAGTGAAGTCTAAAAAGTAAACAGGTTTCCTTGCATAATTTGAATATACTGTAAGGACACTGCTAACGTTTAAATTTCACAGATAGGACATACATGCAAATATTCATAAATCCTGCAAATTTCTACAGAATTTGATGCTGGCTGCAAATGGGACATACCTGTAGTACCTTTAAAGATGCATAGTACCGGTAGTGGGCTTTCATGGGGAATTGGACACCATTTGGGTGTTTACCTAATAACAGGTGTTTCCATCGTTTAAAATGCTCTGCATTTTCCAACAATCTCCCTACATGTATATGGAAAAAGTCATTATATTACATTTCCCTCAGTCACCCCAAGACTCTCCGAGGGACTAGGGGGGTATATTTATTTCTTATGTATTTCATTGTTTTTTTAAGTTATGTATTTCATTGTTTTTGTTGTTTTATTTCATTTCTTACTACAATTTAAATATTTTGACTCCCAAAACAACCACCTAAACTTTAAACAAGACCCAATAACCCATGTTTGATCTGTTTTTAGGAAAAATGACTTTTCCATATGTTTTGTACACAAATCACAAAAATGAGCGATTTTCGGGCTGACATGCAAAGACAAAAGGTCACGTGACCTTGTAACCGTAGGTCCGATTTTCAAAAAAAAAAAATTTAAAAGTTGCGCAAGACTCAAAAGAAAAAAGTCAGCAAGCGGCGGGGCGCCATCGATATGTGTTCCTGAGCAATCAGAAAAATTGCGGCCTTATTAGGGTTAAAAGAAATAGTCTGTGTTTCCATATTATTAGAAATAGTCTGTGTTTTGTTGTTATTAGAAAAGTCAAACCTCACATCAAATTGACTTCCAATAAAGCAGACAACGAGAGAACAGATTGATCAATACAATTTTGAGAAAAATTATCTGAAGAGTATTAGAGAACAAAGTTACAAAGTATTAAACTGTTATTAATCAAACTGAAATGAGCAACTCTGTGATTGTCCTTGCCAAGCTACTCTACTCTTCTTTTACAATGCACAATCTGAAGGGAAGAACTTAGATTAAAATGTATTTTGAGCAGATGAAGTCTCACATTGCAGAATAACTTTAAAAAAACATTGTCAGAGTTAACTTTCTCACGATACACAATTCTTATCCTTTTTCAGTGCAATTTTTAAATATACATTTAGAAAACAAAGGAGACCAAATAAAAACAATTTAAGATTCCTCTTTCAACACACTTCTGATGGTTAATTTGCTTGCAACTTCCTATAAATTTCCCCCTACTCTATTTACACGAATGTAAAAACAAAACACTTGAAAAAAGAAAGATTAATATGAGGAGACTGTACTCTTTTAATCCTCAAAGCTCATGAATCTGAGAAGAAAACACACCTACTGTACAAAAGGGAAAAAAATGAAAGAGAGAGAGAGAGAGAAAGAAAAAATGAAGGAGAGAGAGAGCAAGAGAGAAAGAGGAAAACAAAAAAACAACGGGGAGGAAAACAGAAACAAGGAGAAAGAATGAAGAATTACTTACCGCATATTTAAATCTGGAATTGAATATTCTATCATTGGCCTTCACAATCCGCTCTGTTTCTGTAAAATGTCAAACATGAAAACAAAGATGGCTCACAAAATTAATATCAACAGGATAAGCATCTCAGAAAGAAATCATTCAAGACATTCAAAGGCAAATAATCACTCAGCCTAGGGGAAAACAGATATCAAATCAAAACAGTCAATGACGTGCTACCAACTATATGTAAAAATGAGAAAGCTTCATTTTTAAATAGTACACAGTGCAGCTTTCTTTGGATAAACAGTAATTACAAGATTCCCTTGCTTTATATTCAGATCTGATTTCCAAGAGATCTTGTGGACTTGTATTAAAGCTCAATTGCTTTCTGTTACATCCATTTCTCACTGATTCCTGGTAGAAATGGCACTTTCATCCATACATTTTTAATTTAAATTTGTCAAATCAATAAACCAGAAGTGAGAGAATTTCTGGTTCCACAAACTTGGGTAATCAAATGATTATTATTAAGTATCAGTTTGTTTATATTGATCACAAAAAAGACAGGTATTACATGTAAGTTTATTGTTACTGTGGGGCATACACTTTCTGTACATACATGTACTGTGCACATACAGGGTGTATATTATTCAGTTAAAAGGTGAATTTGTTGATTAAGTTGCTATTTTTTATGTGTTTTGTTCCCACGTTTTTAGCATTATGCACTATTAATCATCTTTCTTCTTTTTCCGTCTCCTTTCTTATACACATACATGTACACACATGCTAAATGCTTTATAAATACAATAAAATACAGGGTAATGCTTGTAACATTGTGTATCAAGGAAAATCTTTTGTTGCCACAGGGTTTCAAATATTGATTGGTTCATCCTCCCTGCTCCTCCCAACACAAGATTGTGAGAGCAAGACAATAGACATGCCATATGCACACAGATACAAATGTGGGTCTCTACAACAGTCATGCATAAACATGGTACGATACTCTTTGTTGACTTTCATCCATCTAGTCCTGACCAAGTAGTATTCAAAGAAAAGATTACACAATTGCAATATTGTGCCAGGTATACAAATGAATATCAGTATGCCCTGCACACGTACCGGTACTACTTTAATAGTAACAATCATGACTCAGGCCAAACTACAAATAAGCAAAATGGTGTACTGATTGGGAACAAGGGCTTGTCATTAAAGGGGGGGGGGGGGGGAGGTCTTTAATAATATACAGTACATGTACAATGTACATGAAGGGGGAGAGGCTGGTCTTTATTAACATGTCCAGTAGTTGGGCTGGTGGATGAAATATGAAACAATGTTACTGATTGAGGGAATTGGGTGGGCAGTGGTCATTATCACCAACTTGTCACTTTCCTTTACCGTTATCCTTTTCTTTCTCTCTTTAAATCTCTCTATTATTTTCTTTCCAGATATTGTTCTGCGTCTTTCATTTGAGGGGGGAGGTGGGGCAAGTACCTCAATCTCCCTCCAGGCATACATGTACATGTACAAATAACATATCATGAAATTAGAAAGATAATGTACTTACCCTCTTCCCCGCCCATGGCTGTGCTTGCAAGATTCTACTCAGCTCATCAAAGCATCTTTACTTCAGCATCTGAAAGACACAACAAGAAAAGAAATAAACAATATGAATTGAAAGTGCAGAATCAAAACTTGGTGAGTACATGTATGTTAACAGGGCCCCCATTTCACAAAACTTGTCATCAGAGACAAATGACAGTTTTTGTTATAAGCTACTGAAATCCTTGCTTCTGATTGGTTATCAGCAGATGTGTCACTGGTTTCTGTCATTTGTCATTGTAAAAAGGCTTTGTGAAACAGGTCCCTGGTCTCTGGTGAACACCTGACTGGAAGGCAAAGCGATTTCTAAGATCACAATACAAATGACTTAAATCACAACTAAATATCCAGAAATATAACTTTCAGTTTCACATGCATATGCATGTACAGTGTACATGTATGTGTACATCTTTCAAATTGCATTTTGTCCTGGAAGGTGGTGTTTCTCTCTCCCTTTTCCCTTCCTCTAGAGCTGCCCCCCCCTCTCTCTCCTCTTTCTCTCTCTTTCTCTCTCTCTCTCTCTCTATTCCAACTCTCACTTTCTTTCTTTCTTTCTTTCTTTCTTTCTTTCTCTCTCTCTCTTTCTCTCTGAACTTTCCTTTCTTTTTTTCTTTCTTTCTTTCTCTCTGTCTCTCTCTCGCTCAGTATGCTAAAAACTGTTAAGTCTTGTAATCACTGTGCCTTTTCATTTTATTCTACCTCCATGTATAGAGTACCGAAGCTGTGACGTCATAAAAACCTATTTTTAGAATTTCTCAATTTTTTTCTTCATATTCCGAAAGAACATCAAAATAATGTCCAAAATGTTGAAAAGCAATTGAATATGTTAAGTATTGGCTGAGATATGACCATCTGAATAAATATACTCCCCATAGGAACTCAGTGTTATATGCTCTGGCTCCTAATGGTTAGGAGCCAGAGCATATAACACTGAGTTCCCATAGGACATATATTCATTCAGATGGTCATATCTCAGTCAATACTTAATAATATTCAATTGGTTTTCAACATTTGGACATTATTTTTGATGTTCTTTTGGAATATGTAGAAAAAATTGAGAAATTCTAAAAATAGATTTTTGATGACGTCACACTTCACCACTCTATCACCCTTTTATCTTGATTTGTTACAGACAATCCAAATCATTGACAGCAGCTCGAGTATGCAAGATGCATCCAACATACAATGTGCATTATAAATACATATTTTTCTATATGAATAGTTGCTCAAGACAGCTAGTGTACTTTAATACAATCCCTACTTTCCATTGTACATGTACCTGTCATCATGCAGCTCGGTGTACCTGTATCTACAGTTGTACATGTACATGTACATGTATACACCCATTGTGTCGTTCTGCTTTTTAAAGCAGCCTACAATACTGCGCTTTACACATTGTAACTATTTAAAGCAGAAAACACGTGTAGAATTTGAATGCCTCCAACTTCAAAAGATGTGCATAAACTGGTTGTTAAAGGGAGGAGGAGGGGGGGGGGGGGGGTAAGGAGCATGGTTTTTGCCCAATTCGTGAGGAAATATTTGGCGGCAAATCAGCCAGTTGGCGAATAAGGGGGGGGGGGCGCAATATTTTTTTCCCCTCAACTTCCAGTTTAGCAACAACAATTTACTCTTTCCTTTTTTCCAGGGGGGGGGGGGGGTGTGCCCTAGATAAACATAGATAAAGGGTGTCTTTATACTTCTTAAACACCCCCTTTTTGCCAAGGGGGGGGGGGGGGTGTTTGAAACCCTCCTCGCTACGGCAATTGTGTACAGGTACTTACATGTATGTTCATATACATGTATATTGAGCAGTCAACACCATGAAACCCTTGAAAGTACATGTACATGTACCTGTAAGTTACATGTACTGTACTGTGTGCATGCTAAAGAGCTTCTGCCAGCAGAAAGACATGATTTTCATGTTCATGTACATGTACATGTACAGCAAATCAAATGTATTGTAATTTGAACCATATTGCTTCTCATGAAGTACATACAGGTGCATTAATATATACATGCCTCTATTAAAACATAGTACAATGTATGAATTGTGCATAATGTATACAATGTATGTACGTACTGTACATGTACATGTCGTGTATTGGGGGGGGGGGGGAGGAAGCAGATACACTGACAATCTTGTGTTTATTTTAATACAGATGATGTTCATAAGATGATGTTTAACTTACAAAACTCTGATAAAGCACAATAACAAACTACAAAACAGTACATTACAAAAAAAAAATCTATTTCTAAAATGCAAATCCTCAAAAAAAAGCTTATATGCAATCAGAAGATTATATTTTTCACTGTGACAATATCAAAGGGGATTACATTTCAATGGAGGCAACATACCGATTGGAATGTGGAATAGTACTGAACGTAATTGTGCCAAGCAATTGAAAGAGCATTGGCAACCATTTCACACATGATTGCAATATAATGTACAACAGGGACAGTTTAATAAATATTTGATGCCATCTGCTAAATAACTAATGTCACAAATTGCTCTAGTTCCATTATCCTTGAATCATAGTTGAGATTTGAAACTGAATTTGTAAACACCATGCTCTTTATTACAAAAGTGTACAACATGAATTGTTAAATAATGATTGATTTTTTTTTATTTGAGACACGGTCACACCATTACATGTGCTACATGTAACATGTATATATTACAAACAGTATGTGACAAAACAATACATAATGATTGAAAAACAAATAATGTTTGAGACATCGTTTCATGTGCTCTTTATTCAGGGGTGACAGTGAGCACTAAAAAAAAAAAAGGTTTTTTGTTTTTCCCTCAACCACGCCCCCCTTGAGCAAAAAAAAAGAGGATTCGCGGGGAAAAATGGTATCTAACAACATTCCCCCCTTTTGAGTAAGAAATTGGGGAAAAATAGGGCAAAATAGGGAAGAATAGAGAAATTAAGGGGGAATCAGGAAAATCAGGATAAAATAGGGAAGAAAAAAAAAAAAAATCTTTATTTTTTATTTTTTTTTTTAATCGGGAAGGAAACAAAAATCTGGAAAAATAAACAAAAATCGGGAAACCGTTTTAAATCAGGTTTTTATCAGGCCTGTTTATTACATAATGAACTACATAAATACATCCAGTATATATGATTGAGAGAAAAATTGTTTGTTTTTGCTGTTATTTGCTTCAATATTAGTGTTAAGTTTGTCTGGGGAAAGAAGTACAAACAGCAATCCATGTTTCCCTTCTCCCTTGAATTCACTTGTGAATTCTAATACATTTTAGTTGTATTTCAAAGAACATGCACTGTCTGGGAACGTCACATTGCCTGAATATATTTTTTAGGTAGTGTAATACTATGAAGTACATGTAGTGCTAGATGACTCTCCCATTTGTTCCAACACATAAAACAACTATTAAAAATGTCTCTTTTTTCCCTCAATAACTGTGACTTACATATGTACATGTAGGATGCTCTTTTCTGATTAGAGGGACCTTTAATAATATTATCCATTGAGTAATGCTCCAAGGGAAAAGGCACTTGGGAGATTGCTTTTTTGTTAACGCGATAACATGACTACATTATTAATCCATTGCCAAAATTGCCAATTTGAGATTCCGCATGATGTACATTGTACTGTATGTACAGTATTGTTTGAAATAAAGTGGACTAACACATTACCACCAAGTCACATGGTGATCTCCATATTTCAAACATTCATAACTCTCTATATTATTGGTCTGATTTATTTCAAACTTTCACCATCCTCATGCTCTTGTTTTTTCTGCTTTCATACAAATGAACTTTATTACAAGGGTTGGATTGCCCTTTAACTCATTTAACATGTACACAATTACTGCAGACTTTACATACTATTGTACATGTACACATGTGTACCGGTATGTAATTATGGATTTGTGGGTGTGGTTATGGTTCTTTCTTCAAATGATATAAAAAATATTTAGGTAGTGATTGGCTCCTTAAAGCAAAAAAATATGAAAGTTTTGTAAAGCATTTTGTCCTCTCGGTTCTAACAGTGTATTAATTACTTGATAACCCGACCTTTTTTCAGTGGAAACCGACAAACCACAGGAAAAGGATATTGGTCACAGGGGGATGTGGTGGCAAAGGTACATGAGGACACATTCTTGGATTATAAACAAACATATATTTGGTACAAGCAAAAGTACTTTCAAAGTATTAGATCTGTTCCTTCTTTGCTTTGTTTTGGTTAAATTATTATTATTTAAAAAAAAAAAAATTGTTGTTGTTGTGACTTGTTTGTCTTCTAATATTTTTATTTACATGTAGTTGTCCAGGGCATCCAGGCACATGCTGTTGTCAAGCCTTATAATGGAGACCAGAGAGCAACAAAGGCATAAGGGCCATTTACACAGTTTGCATCCAAATATGCCCCCAAATGCCAAATTGGAGCCTGACCGCGATGTTCCAGTGATGTTACCAAGGCAACTCACTTTACCAGCAAAAATGCCAAGCCCGAAACATTTCAATCCGAAGTGTGATTTCTGGGGCATGTTTTGGTCTGTTCGGCGAGTATACAGGTTGTACATGTAAATGCGCGCAGCTGAAACATGGCTATGTAGGTCACATGACTTTAGAAGCATGTTTAGCTTTCGTCCTTGAGGCCTTATTTGGATTATAAAGTAAAATGACTTGTTTATGCTGAACCGCTATGAGAGAGTCCCAGCTAAACTGTAAAATCTCACTCTAGAAACCACTGTATGTGCATTTCCAACAAAACACGCCAAAACATCACCGAGCTTTCAGTCGGTGATGTTTCAGCACAAGTGTAACAGGAGCGCAAAACATCGCAATTTTTAAAATGAGGTACAATGTATTTGACAGTATAAATGCGCCTGAGAGAAGAAATATTACTTCATCAGAGGATGGACTGACGTTCAAGGGAAATGAATGCACCATCTGTGGGGGCGGTGGGAAAGGAATGTGAATTGAGCATCAGTTTTGAGAGGGAATATATTTCTCCTCCCACACAATGTACATGTTGGCCGTCATGTAGAATCTAGTCCTGTATTATTAAAGGCCTAGCAACACTACATAGTAGGCCCTACGCCTACTTGTAGTCGTAGGCTTGTAATTACATGCATGATTGCAGTTTACAATGTAGTTTGTGGATTCAGTTTGTAAATGCAATGGAACAGGAAACAGAAAATGCAGTATATTTGTACATTTGCAGTATATAAATTGCATTCCTTGCAAGTACAATGTACTTCTTTGATATTCACTGTTATACAGTGTACACTATACACTATACTGTACAATTAGGTGCATACACAGGTCTTTAATATTATAATACCAGTATTATTCAAGTGTATTCTACAATGCATCAATAAATGCCTCTATTGATTGTTTAGTCATCCAGAATAATAGCTAATAAAAAAATTGCTTGTGTACAGAAATCATGCAAGTACACATGTACAGCATATACGTACGCGGTGATCAGTTTATCTTACTTTAACACAAACCTCTATGCAGATTTCTCCTTTAAAAGGTACACCTTACACATATCAATAGGATCAGCTACATTTTGTTAACATTTCTTCTTCAAAAAGGCTTTTGTACTGCAGTACTTAATAGTCAATGAAATGGCAGGCCTCTCTATTTTTACTGTCATGAAAGATCAGACTTTGTGTTTGCACACTGGAGCAATTCAGGCTGTTTATTCAATGCTTGATTGAGCAAATACTTCTTGTCTTCATGTCCAATGCACAATAACAAAAGAAAAGTGCACACCACCCCAAATAAAATCCCCTAAGAACAGTGAGTGTGTAGGCCTACACTACATGTATGATGCAAGTAAGAACTTTAGATCTAGAAGCCATAATATAAACATACTATGCTGTACACTGTAGACATGATACTTTTCGCTTTTTATAGAATGATTCTAGATTTTTGCAAATTCAACAAATCTAAAATTCTTTGTTACTATAACCAAGGGACGTGATAGAGAAGGACTGGAATCAAGCCGCTCTCCTTTGACCCCATGCTCCAGCTGCCGAAAAAATTATGCGCTAACCTGCAACTGTTGACCAGGTGGTGAGATAAAAGAGCGCATGAAATTTCAGGATTTAGAATTCCTACATCAGAACTTGGTATCACAGCACTGTTCCCCGTCCCTTTCAATGATTTCTCATCAATGTTAAATGTGTAATGAGTAGAACAAGCAAACAAAACTTGTGTAATTTCATCCTTTTTCCAACTGCAAAAATACAGAAAACACGCATTAGCCCAACTTATAGTTATCAAAGATTGTATATCATGGATTAAATAACGGGGCATTAAAACACGCACAAATTAGCGCATTATCCTGAAATATTGAGTTTTAATCAGGATCTAATTTTCTTTGTCCAACTCTGGCACACAAATTAATGTATAGGAAGGGCGGAGTACTAAATTGGACTTTTTTTTTGATGCACTATTCCATTACATTCCCCTTATAAAGTTTATAATTTACACTCAAATTTTGCCCGTAATTTGATATTTTGTAATAAATGTGAAACTGGTGCATGGCCCTCCGAAATTCCCCGCAGTGGAAGCGCGGCTCGGAGCATGAATCTTCAAAGCTAAGTGTAATGTTACACATCCCATTGTTACGCTTTAGAACTCACAAATGCGTTTGAATAAATTACAAGAGTTACCACTCCTTTCTTCACCTCCCTGCTATAACTAATGTAAATATCCTTTGGGGAAACAGTACATGTACAATACAGTACGCCTAGTCGCCTACAATTTCAAAGTGATCTACACCCTGTACCTGTACATGTAAATGTACAATGTACATGTACATGTTATCCCTATCTGACTCACTCTGATATATCTACGTACGGTACACATATAGTGGTGATCAAGACTCCCATTTGTTCCAACACAAGAAATGATGTACCGGTAAACATAATTTTTTAATGTAAATATGACACTTTTGGATCTTTCCTTACAATTTCAAGTTTTAGGAGGACCTACCTTCATCTACTGTCACCATGTACAGTACAAGCTTAAATAGCTGTATTAATATTCATTCATAAGTTAATATGGAAAGTTGAGGAATCCCTACATTTAGCATCAACACTTCCAAACACAGCTGAACAAAACCCACCACAGTTTACTGATTTAAATGAAGTTTAGAATACTGACACTTAATAAATGAAATCAACTGATCGATGTTGTGAAGGAAAATACATACCGGTACATACATGTACATGTATCATTTGTGTCAAAATGGTGCGTCAAAACTCAAAGTAATTGTGTACATTTCTTAGTCACTGTTGTGGGTCCCTTTACTCCTTTGTATAGATTGTGAATAAAAAAATTAATAAAAAAATGGTGGTCAATATAGCTTTACAGACCAAGTTTCTAATGGATGATTTTATTCAAAATTTACTGCGGTTGTACCAAAACTAAATCACGGGAAAATAACACACAGCAGGTTAAAAAGATATTTAGTGTTTTTATCTTCGTTTTTGAGATATTATTTTGACCTGCAGATTTTTTTTATTACAATTTACAATGGATATGTCAGAACTAATTTTGCAATATTAAAGCATTATTAAGATAAGACTGAATTTTCATTTTAAAACTGATTTTGAGTTTGAAAGTATTTGAAAGACTTTCATGTATTTATCCTGCATTAATTTTGTAGGTCTAGATGCAATAGATCACTAACTCAAAATACATTGCTTATTGGTAGTGTACATGTAGTTGTCAATTTGCATACATAACATGTACTTTAGACCTACATCTTTTTAAAAGTGTCTAGATTCAACATTTCCGTCCTCTTCTTTTTCATCTTCTACTTTTTTTATTCTCCTTCTTCTTTTTCTTTTCTCCTCCTTTTTCTTCTTCTTCTTCATCTTCTACCTTTTTTGTTCCCTTCTTGTTCTTGGCCTTGTTTTCTTTTCTTACTCCTCTCCCTCTTCTTCTTCTTCCCCTTCATCTTGTACAACTACATCTAGTACAATACCTCTTGAATCAACCATCATTTCCTTCTTCTTGTTCTTTTTCTTCATCTCGTCTAGATCTAGGTGTTAATGTTGGGACACTTAACAAACATTTGAAGCCTTCCTTTTTACTTTTACCGTCAGATTGATCGATAAATATTAATTAAATCACAATAACCATCATGAATATTTGTGCTTTATATTATTGTCAAACATAAGACGATAAGTCAAAAAATAGAGAATATTTAGGAAAAATTGAAATATTTAATATCGCTTGAAAACGGCATATTTTAATAGATCTAGACTAGACTTCTAGATTCTCTACTAGTACTAGACTACTCTAGATCTATCTAGATCTACTTTACTTTACTGTTTGAATCAGCTTTCGGGATGACTGTTTAGCAAATTCATCTTCCAAACATTCATAAACTTCTTCCAATTATCTGATTTCTTCAAAACATTCAACATCCTGTTTCTCTTGCTCTTTCTGCTTTCAAAAAAGTGATTGCCCTTTTTGATATCAAGTGAAACATAGACCATACATCATATGTAAATACACGGGGCTACAGCATACGCTCGTACACAAAACCCAATCACACAGATGCGAAAGCAAAACAACATTTAAACAAAAAAGCTTTATATTCCTTTCCTTACCTCTGTAGTAGTTGCGATGAACCCAATAAATATTTCACAATTCACACAGAAAATGAAAGAGAAAATCTGTAAATCCTGTTATAATCATCCAATCTTTAGACAGTCGATGATGGTCGTGGCTCGAACTTTTTCTCCGCACACCCAATAATCAATCACTTTTGAATATTCATGAGATGTTAATTTTCGACTTTTACCTGAATGCCTTCACTTTGAAGTTTATTGTTGCTGAGCGACTTGATCAACTTATCCCATTATTTGTCAGTCAATTATTGATTTATTCTTTAAGAATGCATTATAATCGCTCCCAATAAGAATCAATAACTGATATTGACATGTAGCCGATAGACCCTTCCCAATCGGAACTATATAGCCTATAGACATGTTGTTTTTAAACGCAAATGTAATTTGATATGCTATATGAAAAATATCTAAAATATGTATAAAGAATGAGTGATTCCGTGCTTCGAAATATAGCTCCATGTATCGCTAAATTTTACCTTATGAATCTAAAATAGGAGCTAACTATAAGCAAATATGCTTACTTAATTGTGGGTCATATATATATATATATATATTTTTTTTTGAAGAATTAATGCTTCGAGGTCGGACATCCATTTACATGAAAGTGAATTAAAAAAAAATAAGTGATTGGCCCTATCAAAAACGTGATCTGTTTCAAAGAGGGTCGGAGTATACTGGCCAGGAAAAGCACAACATGCACCCCCCCCTTGAAAAACAAAGGGCCCTATCTGATTTAAAAGGGAAAATGTAAATTAATGGGAATGTAATTATAATATTGGATGTCTTTACAGTATTTGGTTTTCATCAAATGATTAATAAAATTCTGTTTCAAGAAGAAGAAAAAAAGACAATCTATTCGACAGGCAATCTTTATTTATATCAATTCAAGTGAACCTATAAAATCTTGAATATTGACATAAGGATTCAGGGAAGTTATATGAGGGCGCTAGACCTTTTTGTGTTTAATGAACGAGAGCTTATTTATTGTTGGAAATGGATGAAAAGAGATGATTTTAAGTAGGCCTACACACTGGGGAGCATTGCTATACATTAGGCCCTTTTTAAGGATAATAATGAGGGATGTGCATGGTGTGTGAGGGGCAGGCACGTAGCCAGAGTTTGATGTTTGGGGGGGGGGGGGGGGCAAATACATGTAATCGATCGAGGTTAAAAAAGGGGTCTAAAAAAGTTCAACCGATCTTGGAATTTTTTGGGGGGCACATGCCCCCCCCCCCGTGGCTACCTGCCTGGCGAGCGAGGGGGCTAGGGTTGAGGATCGGTCTAAAATATGGTAGTATATTTTGCAAGATATGAGGGGGGGGGGGTCTGCCGTGATACGGTTGCGAAAGTCAATCAATTCAAGGAATACACGTATGTTCAAGAAACATTGACACCCCCCCCCCCCCCATCTCCTCCAATTTGAGAAAAATGTCCTTCAGATGAAACCCTCCAATTTTGTATTTGTAGCAAGATTGTGGTCTATATACAGTGGATAATAATAAAGTCTTCGAATTGTGAACATATAGGTATATGGGGTTCGAATCCCTGAAGCAGCACTATATTTTTGCCACAGTCGACCCAACTCTAACCAAGTGGGGTATATGCCTATCCAATAGGATTTATTCCTGGAATGCACCGAGTGCTATTATTGCCGGAAAAGCTAAAGCCGAGGAATTACTATTCTAAATTCCTTCAAAGCGCATATAATTTTATGCGCTATACAAGAACGGCACGACAAGTTGTTAATAATAAACTGTAGGCAGGTATAGGTCTATATTGCTCAGCTATACTTTATGCCGATCGAACTAGATATTCGTGGTGACACACAACCATATATATATATATAATTTTTTTTGTCTCTAAAGGAAAATGAAGAGGTGTAAATTTTGTATGTAAATGTAAAAGATCATTGGCAATTTATAAAAACCTATGTTAAATTAAAAATCCCTAAACATGGGTCCCATTAAATTGACAAAAATATCCCTAAACATTGGTCGGTTTTTTCTAAATTTCCAAAATTGTCAGCTGTTTTCCATGGCAAACAGCCGAAAATGGTGAAAAGGGGGCTTTACTTCCAAACTGACCCTTAAAAATGGGTGGGGGGGGGGGGGGGGGTTGAGGCTTGAGCGGCACACCCTGGTCCAAACCAAATCTGAGTACCCCCTACATAAACTTTGTTAGGCCTACGGGTGTCTATTTTGGTGCTTGTCAGATATTTTGTGACCAATAGATCTCATACCCGTGTATATACGTCTATTTATACCAAGAAGTTGGAACAATTTTTTTCTCTCTCCTCTTTTCATGAAATGATTGT
>JAVYIG010009551.1:0-77123 GCA_035222895.1 Strongylocentrotus droebachiensis
GTGCACCTATCAAAATGACCAAAGTGGTCTAAACTGTAAATTCATTCAATGAATGTAAATTAATTTATCTTAAGAATATTAAATTTTGATTCAGAACCCACCCATCAGTTGATTCTGACCAAAAATTTGGCCTGATTTTGAGCTAAAATCGATACAAAAATACAAAAAGTGAACTAAATGACTACATTGTTGTTGATGGGGGGTCAATTTGACCACTTTTTGTAGCATCAGGGCACATTTAAAAAAGATCGAATAGGCCCATCAAATCTCCTTTGCTGATAAGAACAATTGATAAAATCACCCTTGACCTAAAGGGAGCATATAATGGTCATTATGGCCTCTTTTTAGCCAAACTGACCCAAAAGTTGTGAGTACCGGTAGAGTAAATAAACTTTACATACCCCAGATAAGCTATCCAGATCTTGCCCACTAAAACTTCTGATTAAATGCCCTTATCTCCTAGGGTATGTAACCATATTAATGATATTTTTTGTCAACTTTTTCCCTGGGGGAAATGTTACTCATTAAACTCCTTCTTTTTTTTTTTTTTTTTTTTTATTCCTGCTACTGTACTAAATTCCTCTAACATGCAAAAACTCCTGAACAATTCTCATACCACAACAATATTTATGGTTTTCTTTAAAAGGCATCAATGCGTATTAACTCCCTCTAATACACTGTAACCGTCTTTTCATGAAGAAAACAAGACATGGATTACGGTAAACAGGCTTTAACAAATCTTTTAACACTTAAATTTTTGGAATGGTATATTGAGCCAATTCATTGCTTTTTGACCTAAAATTCATTTAAATTCTAATAATATAGTTGCCAGAATTAATGAATCGATCAGATCCGTTTTCCCAATTTTTATCATTAATAATGGTCTGTTTTCACTCAAAATTTCAGATTATCTTTAAAGGCCCACTGCACTACTTGTAGCTACTTACGCCCTCTATATAACAAACAATGCCTAATCGGTGACCATTGGTCCCCCATGATCCTCTTTTTCTTATGTTAACTGAGAGCTGAGTTGATGAGATAACCACCTGTCCAGTGACCTTGCAGGGCAGTCTAATCCCTCCTGTAAACTACGGCAGATAAGCTTTAATTCTATATCTAGCATTGGAGTCCTAGTCACTACCTTAACAACGTTTTCTCTCATCTGAACAATGTTACCATGTCCCTTTAAGTAATTCCCATGATAAATACAATGTGGCACAGGGAAATTACTTATATATGTGTCATATAAAGCTTATTACATACATCTACACACGCACTGCAGCGACAAAGTTCTTTTATTCGGTAAATCTTACGAGATAATACAGATACAAATATAACTTCATAAGCTCCATATATCCATCTTGTTTTGAAACATGACATGTAACTATAAAGGCCTACTATACAAAGCTGAAAGGCCTACATGTAGAACAATGTCCTAGTATCGTGTCCAACCAACAAATATTGTAAAAATACAGTTACAAAAAAAACAAAAAACATAAGAAATATGGTGGACATGATCATGAAACCGATCACATGTGTACAATTAATATGCAGTGATAGCAAATTTGAAATAATAGTCAAACTCGATCCCCAAGAAAAAAGTGTAATGGAAATCCAAATGGTACATGTACATGTACAGTATACATAATTTGCACAATTGAATGACATCATATAGTGTGCCACTACATCTCCAATTCCATATCACCTTGCATTTAGAGTTTGAAATTGATGTATTCTAGATCTTATCATCATGCACTTAAAGTATTATGACAATGCAAAATTTATGTGTGTTTATCATGGGTGCAAGGGTTCACTTGCTCTTTTTGAGGTGGTCCCTTACACCTTTCCTGGTTTGCGTTGGCCAGCTTTGCTGTGTGTGGATATACAGTATGATTTTTGATGGGTGCCTGTAATATAAAGCTGTAATAGTTTTATTGTTGTAGTGTGTGGGGCTATGGTAGGAATTAAATAGTGTATTTAATGATACAGTTATAAACTGACATATATGACAAGTATTTTTAATTTCATTAATTATATATGTGCACCAGTGTTATGGTAGCTTGCAAGTGCATTATCAGATTGTCTGTATCTCTTTGTATGAGCTATATATATCTGGAATAGAAATAAAGTTTTAAGTAGTATGGTAATTCATATTGAGCAATTACAGAAATGCCAAACCTAGTCAATATTAAAACGTGTCATCTCAGCAAAATCATTATGGTTAAAACAGAAAAGGTAGTTGTTTAAACATATATTCTATGATCGTAGCCGTGATCGGGCGGTTTCTGGCCCCAACGAAAGATATGTAGTCAATTTTTATGTGAGATTTAAAAAAACATACAGTTAAAAGGCCAAATAACACAAAATGAAGTGTTTCTCGTCCCCCCGCCTCATTTTTGGCCGCCGCCTCCTTTTTTCTACTATATTTACTATTCAGAAAAAAGCCCCCCCCCCCCCCAAAAAAAAAAGAAGCCTGTGATATACATTTTGTTTAAATAGCTTCTAAAGTGATACAAATCATTTGTTTTGTCATACATTGCATCAGTATACTCACAAAGCACACATATCTGTGAATAAATTAAATGGGCTTGGCCAGCTATAATTATATAGCACGGCAGCCATCTTGGAATAAAGAGCAAAAAAGGGCAAAATAGGACCTACTAATTTAATGCCCTTCCTCCTCCTTTTTAAAAAAGTCGGGACGAGAAACATGTTAATTTTGTTTTTTGGCCTAGCAACTCAATTATTTATACACTTAACAGGTTTTTGTAATTTGTAAAGTATGTTAACAATTGACTCGTCCCGATTTTCCATTTCGTGAGAATGTGACATATTCAAGCTTATATCCAAAAGTATTCAACCAGGGAGACTCAACAAAGGCTCTGAGGCCCTAAGGGGCTAATTCAACCGGTCCACATATCTTTGTTTCTTGAGATACAAAACAAAAAAAACAAAAAAACTAAAATTTACAATGGTGTGAATCATTTAGTTGTTAACTGTATTCTTTCATTTTTTCAATTTTTTCAAAACTTGATAAGTTGATATCGTAATTGTCCCTTTTAGAGCTATATAGCGTTACTTTTACTGGAATTAGCTTTTTGTTATATCGTTTTCCATTCAAGTGACTTCCAGTCCCCTCAATTACATGTATACCGGTAGGCTCTAGACCAAATAGTTCATTGTTAATAAAGTAATGGTATGCAACATATACTCATGCATGATAATGTTATTGCAACATGTTAAGTGTGTACAAACTGTTTGGTTTCATTTATAGGTAGGTATAATTTTAAAAAAAAAGGATATTAAAAAGAACCTGTAATGCCATGTTCAGTTGATTACTAAGGGCTCATTTTTTAATGTAGGGACTTGATTTCATAGTTCTTGATGCTATTGATGTTTTGTACAGGTCACTAAATAGGTTTTGCAAAATATGGGACTCAGGGCTTAAAGAACATGTAAATCTAGTTGTCACAGAGGCTTTTTCATTTATGATTAATAGAGAGACATACAGCTAGCTTCTTTTCAGAATAAGTGGTGAATCTTTGAAATTAAACTACCCTGAATCTGGCTTCAAATCAATAAATTCATTTTCAGTGCATTATAATCACTCATCATGACACATCAAATTTCTTTATATTTATTGCGGAAGAAAAGGGAAACTCATACAAGGTAATGGAACAGTGTGTAGAGATTCTGATTTCCTTCATGACCAACCATTACTTATCAAGCTAGCTTGCTAGTCTACAAAGGTAGACCTGTTTTATAGCTCATGATTAGGTTGATTCTTGAATTTGAAAATCTACTTGTTTTTCATTTCAAGTCAGAATTTTCTCTCTTCTCTTTTTATTTATCCCATTTATCTCTCTTCTCGTTTTATTTATTCCATTTATCTCTCTTGCATCCACTTCAAAGTTGATGATTTTGAATTGTGGGTATAATTTTTGTTTTGAGGGGGGGGGGGGGGGGTTAAGAGGATTTCTGACAAACTTCAATGAAATAAATGGTCTTTTATATTTTCCTTTCTAGTAATATCTACTCCATTTGTTTCTCTCTTTTTCCTTCTTTCTTCCTTCTTTGTCATATCTCCCCTTTTCCTCTTGTGTTAGTTTTTTTCAATACTTAATCCTTCTCTTTATTTGTTGTTCTTAATGTCTCCTTCTCTTTCCCACTTCTTTGCCTATTTATTTCTCTGATGCTCCCTTCCTCTCCTTCTCTTTCTCTCTCTGTATCCCTCTCTCCTGTTATCCCTTGTATCTACAGCTAGCTCATTCACTACAATGATCTTATTTCTCTTTTATTTCTTCTCTCTCATCTTAATTGTTCTGTACATGCAGTGTTAATATGACTATAGCTCTCCTCCACACTTTCTACATATTTCTCCCACTTTTTCTTTTTTCTTCCTTACCCACTGCTTTTCTTTACCACAGCAAAATACTACTTCTGTCCACATCAGGAAGCTTTGATTATACAATTTTTCTTTTGAAAAGGAGAGGTCAAACCAAAAGGTCATTTTTGGGGGTGGACTTAGTTGCTCAGTGCTCCCAGGCATCTTTCAAAAAGTGAGTGTCCCTTTCATATATTGCATTGGTGATCAATAAGCGTAGGCCTATTTGATATTGTGTGTGTAATGCTATACAGCCACATTTTCTCCCATGACAGCCTGGATATAGCAGCTTTATTTGATACATCATTTATTCCAGTGAGAATAAAGTTTGATTTAGACCTACAAGTACAAAAAACATCCATCTCCCCAAAACACAAACACACACACACACACAATTGGAAAACAAAAACACCCCAGATAAATTAGACAAACAGTTCAGTGAATTCTGTTATTGGCAAAGTGATAAATATTTTGTCTCACACTGTTACATCAAAGCAAGCAGACAATAAAAACAAAACAATCCTAATTCCGAAGTATGATCCCCTTCTAGTTGGTTCACAAGGATGGGTCTGAATGAGGAACTGAGATAGACTAACAGATATGGCTGTTCCATCAATTGCTCACTTCAGGGGGGATGTGGAAAGAAGGCAGTATGATAAGAGATACTGCACAAGTCCATCATCATTCTTATAATATGCTAAGTGATTGAGCATCTGGCAAAGAAAATATGAAATGACATCTATTATTTCATGAGGTTGTTCATGGTTATCCATTGAAGCAACAAGCTGTTACTATTGCAATTTATATTATTTCCTTTTTTTTAAAAGTGGGAAAAGAAAGTTTTTTTTTATTTTATTGCTGCCAGTCAAAGAGACCCCTGTAATGCACAGCCTTATAATTGTTTAACATTTTAGTCACTGAAGTTGATGTGAATTTGAGCACAAGAAGTCTTTATGCACAGCATATGGCTTAGAACATGCATGAACATATCAAAATCTGAGTGATAATCTCCAGATCTGTTTTGGGGGTATTTTGTTGATATGTTTATATAATATTTTTAACAAAATAGGTCATATCCTTTGAAATTAAATACTGTATTCCCCAAAGTATTTAGCCTTATCAATCATATTAATAGGCATATCGCCAACATATTCCAAACCGACTCTGCACTGTCCAATATTTGGCCATTCGGGTAATGTAATTTTCATTTGGTTCAATCCAGAATGCGGATTAAGTAAGTGTTTTTGGCTTTTGTCTTAGCTAGTAAAATATTTTACTCATATTCAGATCACGACTAAGCATTTTACTTTAACAAGCTGACTCACCTTTAAGGCAAAATACATAAGGATGCATTGTGACCTCACACAGCTAATCCAAAATAAATGTATGCTTATCAGCATTAATGCGTATGAAAACCACAAACCTGCTCATCAAGGCCTTAACAAAAAATTGCATGAGTCTGCTGAAGAGCTGTCTTTATTAGGGTAAAATATTAACCAAAAGCATCAATTGAATACTGAAGTTGGCAAAGTATTTCATCTAAGCCAAAAACTGAGTAAAATACTCATATTTCTGAGGTAATAGTAATGAGTTGAATGAATACTGGCCCAGATGTCAGTATCGTCAGCGTGATTGGGGTGCTCAAGCATATTCTGAGAATTAACCCCTTATGATAAATGACAAATGTAGGATCTGATGAGATTTTCTTGGTTGATAGATAAAGATTAATTGTAATGTGGCGTAACTTTTCAAATCAGTTATAAAGCAAGCATACAAAAACAAAAACGACAACCAAATTAGGAACACTAAAATCAAAAACACAAAACAAGACAAAGCAAAACAAAATACAAAACAAGCATTGAATAAAATAGACTAAAAAAAATACGCATTTATATACATTATGCTTATATAATATATGTATAGGTTTATTTGGAAAATTTTGTAGATGTCCATTTTCTTTACTAACACTAAACCATGATTTTTCTTTCGAGCATCTTTCGAGTTGATTATCACTTGAAAATGATTTAATGTTATAAAACTGGAATATATATTCAAAATTATATGGCAGTGTTAGTATGGGGATTTAGTGCAACTCCATGCAGTAAGAATGAAAAGTTGAGCTGTTGAGGTGGTTCAATTGTAATTTCTGAGATTGTCAGTGAAGTAAAATTATGGAAACCAAAACAATTGAGTTTAGTAAGAAAAACAGTGGAAAAAAGAGGAAAATTGGAAGATAATCAATATATTTTTTGTTTCCCTCTTTCCAGGAATGAATAATGCACCTTGAATTCTAAAATTATGAGTTATACAATGAATTTCCCAAGTGGATTTCAGTGTGGTTCATTATTATTAGTAGTAGTAATAGTAGAAGTGTTATTATATACATATATATATTATTATTATTATTATTATTATTATTCACTGTATATATTAACCTTAAGGTCAAAATCATAGCTATCATAATTTCAGGAGTAATTTTCAAAGAAATATACCATTTCCAAACACTTGTCTATTTTTCTTTCCAGTATAACTGATTTTTTTTTCACGTAAAAGAAAATGAAATTGTTCCTGTTTTAGTAATTGCTTTGAACCATACATTGTGCACAGTGCATGTGAAATTGTGAATGATATATTTGCCTCAAGATTTTGTTTGTTTCTTTAATGCAATATCTCCAAGGTAACTGTTTTTTTGTCAATCACTGTTATTTCTACTCATTCCCCTTTTAACCTATTTGAGACATACCTGTAGGATATATGTTATGCATTGTAGCCTAGAAAAACACACTGGTTAAAAACACATTTGGAAAAAACATACAAAACTGCTACTGTCTTTAAGAATATTATGACTTTTAGGCAGGTTAAGGGGCCAAGGCAAAACAAAACTGATAAAAGTCTAAACAGAAATAATGCTTTAAGCTGTGTTAGAATCAAACAGTGTCTAAGGGCACTAGCTCTTTGTCAAACACTCAAATGTTGATTCAAGTGCCAGCATATATTTTTAAGAGCTCTGCAGGATGCCAACTTTTTCTGTGTACAAATTGAAAACTGCATACACCAGTTTCTACCAATATGTATCTATGTAATGATCATGATCAAAAGAAAAAGAAATGTCTTTGTTCATTCATTTCTTGCCATGACAAGACAGGAAAGTTAAATCTCCTTTGATACGCGACCATGGAGTTAAGTTTATAGGAAATTATCAAATCATCTGATGGAAGCAGAAGGGCATTAGGTCACATACATTTTACACAGAGTTAAGCATTTTTGGCTCTAAGGAAACAAAATTTGTAGTATTTTATTTCCATGATTAAGAGGGATTAATCCTTGGGGGTGGGGTGGGGCTTATCTCCCAATCAGGGTTTGAGGGGGGGGGGGAACGACTTTGTGATGGAGGAAGTGGGGTAGAAAGTATGTTTATATCCCCAGACCAGGGTAGGGGGAGATAGGCTTGGGAGGGGGGGGGGGGGGTAATGGTAATACACCATAACTAGGATGTGGTGTAATAAATTACACCTTGACTTTGGGGGGGGGGGGGGATAAACCACACCGAGGCAGGGGTGGGGGTGTAATACACAAGACCCAGGGTGTGGGTGGAAAGTCTACTCCCTATACATTTGCCCATGCTGCCCCAGTTTTATGGAATTGCCCCTCAGACTCACTTAGAAACATTGACACAATAGATAAGTTTAAGTCCAACCTGAAAACATATTTATTTCAATTGTTGTAAACAAGTACAAGGAACTCAGTACCGTATTTTTCTCTTTGATTTTCTTTCTAAGCGCATAGGGATATACTTTGTAATGTGTTATGCGCTATATAAAAATTGATTATTATTACCATTATTAACCATATTCTGTGATTATTTTCTTCTCAAGCTTTCTTTTTGCGGGGAGGGGCTGCATCTTACTGTGAAAAAGTGGTGACCTAATTTTATCTGATATTTCATAAACCCAATCCATATTCTCAAAGGCCTTGCTTTAAGTCTGTAACTGAAATCATTGATTGTGATATAGGTATTAATATTGATAATAATCGACCACCAAGGCCACTTCTGAAGTATAGGCCAACTTATCCTTCCAAAAGAGATAGATATGTGACGTGCCTACTGCCTTCGTTCATTTTGTGTAGATTTCTTGCTGTCCATTTGGCGAGGAATCTATTAATAAATCAATAAGTTGGATTGTCTAACTGTGTTGCTATTCTACTCTCGTTGCCAAGGACAACTTACTATTCAGTTCTTGCGACATTGTTGTCATTGGTAACGACTGTGTGTTGTCAAATAGAACTATACCAATATGATTCCATCTCTTTTGATTTCATTGATGCTTATTTGGAAATTATAGTTTTGTCGTTGTTGTATAATTGCTAATGAAAATGATATCAGTCTTGAATAAGAAATCCACTAAAATGATAGAATTAGATACACTTGAAAATGATTTAAAAATGAAAGAAAGAAAAAAAGAATGAAATAGGTCTCAGAGTAGTCTTATTTGCTTATGATCAAGTTTTGTGTTAACTGTCAATAGTAGTCATTTTCCACAGGTAAGCTCTTTTTAACCTTATAAGTAAATATTAAAGAAAGAAATACAAAAAACAATGGCTACGATTGGTAGTGAAATAGGCTGTCACCTTCCAATAAGAAAAATGTTTTTGTCATCTTTTTTGAAATTCATTATAAAAATTCAATTTTTCAAATCAGTTCATATATTTCAAAATCATTAAAATATATGCTAAGGCATATGACATTAAAAAATTCCAAAGATAGATGCAGAAAATTGAATTTGGGGTTTGTGCAAAAAAAGTGAGAAGTTGTGTTTGAGCACAAACCTCTTATGAACTATTGTTTAAAATGTTCAATTTTTTTGAGGCAAAGTAAATTGGGTATTTAATATTCCCCTCCCTCTTCTTGCATCCATCTTTATATTGATTCATATTCAGCAGGCAATAAAACAAAAAATTAAATTTCATTAAAAGTAAATTTATTTGATATTAGGTATTAGATATACATTTTCTTGTTTTTAAACCTCAAATTGTTATTAATCAATGTGATGTATTCAGTACTTATGGAAATGCAAGGCAAAAGAAAATTAATATCATGTTAATGTGAATTTTTATTTCAATTTTCCATGTTACATGTTGCATTCCACAAGACAAGACTTCCTATGTCTTCCACACATCGTGAAAGAAAGGTTAGTAAAATACCATAAATTTGTATAATTTTTTTAATCTACGCTTTACTTTTTTCCCCATTTGATTTTCATCTCATTAATTCCTTTTCCTCTGTTTCTCCCTTTTCCAGATTTTATGTCTTTTTTGTCGTCTTGCAATCTGTCTTTTTCTTGTGATTTTCATCTTTTCAAAAACACATGCACACACACACACATACACACTCTCTCTCTCTTTCTCCCTCCCATCTTATTTTCTCTTCCCCACCCTCTGTTTCATTATCTTACACTCTCCCTCTTTTTACCTACTCATCTGAGCTTTTCATTTTGTTCTCTCCCCTCTACTCTCTCTCTCTATTTCTCTCTCTCTCTCTCTCTCCCTCCCCCCTCTCTCTCTCTCTCTTTCTCCCTCCCCCTCTCTCATCCTCACTTGTTTCTGTCTCTCCGTCCAGTGTATTATTACTTTTAGATGATTTATTTATTTTCTTCATATATAAATTATGTTCATACAGTTAAGTTAATTCGCCATTTGAGTCTAGCGCATGACATGTTACAAATTTATAAAATGATTCCATCCTTAATGAATTAGATGTGATTTTGTTTGTCATAACCAATTAGTATACATAATCTTTTTATGGTTTGCTTTTGTAAAAAATGCCCTAGATCCTTATGCAAATAATGGGATTATTTTAACAGAGCCTCTTCTTTTATCCAATTACTCGCTTTCCTTTTGTTGCTGTTATCGCATCATTTTTGCTCTGTCATTGTGTTTCTATGTGTTATCCCAAGAATGATTGCATGCTTTGTGTTGCCAAGAATAGGTATGTCTTCATCAGCTCGAGATTGCCAAATAGCACACAAATCCTGTCTCCATCAGCTCGAGGCTCGAGCTCAAGATATTTTGCTCAGCGTTCACGCATAGTGTGAGTCTTGGGCTGGCGAAGACGCACCAGAGAAATGGCGGGATATTTGCCAAATAGCAGGATATTTTACAAACTAGCCCAAAATGTCTTGGAATGATTATCTCGACCAAATATCCCGCTAATTGCAACTGCGGGCTGATGAAGACGCAAATTAGCTGGATAATTTGCGATCAGGATACAGGTAGTTAAAATAGCGGGTTATTTGGCAATCTCGAGCTGATGAAGACAGACCTATAGACAAAAATTCAGCACAAGGTGCATTTTGTAGTAAGATTCCAAAGAGATAACACCCAAGTGTTAAATTTCTTGTAAATTATGAATTCATGATCGGTAGCTTGATTGCATGATTCAAGGTGCATTTAATGCACAGGTTTGCCTAACAGGCTATAGATATCCTCCATGAGTGTACTAACAGCGTGTCCACACACAAAACAATTTATCCAGAAACTCTATAACGAAACGTCGTATAAAGAATCATCGTATAAATTTCAGAGTGTCCACACACAAGAAACGTCGTATAAATAATCATCGTATAAATTTCAGGATGTCAACACACAGAAGAAAGTAATCCTGAAACTCTACAGCGAAATGTCGTATAGGTGCGCAGTTTGCTACTGCGGTCATGAAATGGAAGTGGAAATGAGAGGTCAGGTCTCCTTTCGCCCGAGGTCACGTTAAGCCCCGCCCAGTTAGTTACACTAGTTATGTCCACACACAACACCTTCCGTAATTAGGCGTGATTAGGCGTGATTCTTTATTGAGTTCTAGTTCGAAACGATGCCCAAACCTGCGTTTCGTTATACGACGTTTCGTTATCGTTAGTTAGCGTCCACACACACAATTTCATCGTATAACTATCGCCAAACAGTATATCTATCGCGAAACGGTATAGCTAATCACGCCTAATCACGGAAAACGTTGTGTGTGGACAGGGGGTGAATGGTATATATAACCATTATGCTCCAAACATCCAAATGTATTTTTACAAAAGGCTAATGGAGAAGATTTGCTGTATGATAATTACAGTCTATTTGCTAAGCTTTTAAAGGCATTGAAATGTTAATTGTAATTGAAGTGCCTATTCGATGCCTTGAAAAGGATACTTTGCTTGGTGAGATGAATGCATTGTATACTGCTAAAAAGGATTGAAAGGAAAATTGGAGTGAAAGAAAATCTTTGACTACCTTTGTTAATTAGGTGTGATGTTAATGATGGTGAATCTCTTGATAGTATAGTTATTCACTTTTGGTAAGCCCCTCAAATGCAATCATAATTTGTGTAGGTCATAAATTGTGATTTACTGCTGATTCTAAAAAAAAAAAGGGGCTTCGATTGACATATATAAGTCATAGGACATGGACCGTTGGTTCTAAGATGCATGCGCTTATCAACAATAGCTTTACAGTCACATCAGTAATTCTTAACATGGATAAATATCGTCAGAACTAACAACTTTTGCTCCTGTCTTGGAGCATGGATATGACCCCACTGCATTTAGCACCCCCTTCCTCCTGATAGCAGGAGCGTGCACCTTTGGCTTTTCTAAAACAGAAATATGGCGCCGTATAAATGCTGTGAATCAGCATCATTATCATTTTTGTTTAAATGGAAAGGAAAAATAAAGAGAGACAATAATACAAGGAAAAAGTACAATATACAACTTTGATACTATTTCCTCCCACCCCCTCCTCACTTTTATGCTCTGCGACAAATGCCCCTCCATATGATGGGCCATATGCTATGCCTATGATAACTAAAAAATGATTTATGAAATGTCGCCCTTTCAAAACAATTGACATGGTGGCTTCTACGTGTATGTCCAACAAAACATATCGTCCTTGTTTTCACGAAGTGACGGTAGTGAGGAAAATCATAACGCAAAGTGAATGCAATTTTGTTTCACTACCGTCACTTCGTGAAAACAGCGACGATATATATGGTAACAATATTACTGAGTGGCCTTGAAAAGCCAAGCTCTATAATATATGTGATGTTCTTTTTCCTGAAAGATTGACAATTTTAATGGGTTTCATTTTCAATTGACACCCTCAGTCCTCACGATGTCCATAATAAGTAACTTCAGAAATTATTAAAATTGCAGAAAGTAATCAATAATGATCTTTATGAGTCAATACAGAAGTAATTTAGATTGTAAATGGTACTAAAATTCTTTCTTAATACTATGCTTTTTGTAAAGGTTGCTGGTAGTAACAGAAGATTAGTTTATAAACCTTGATTGTGGAGACAGAATAATTAATTGGATTGAAGAATTAAAGGAGAATTGCCAAGAAGGATATCCCCCATTGATGTTGGCTTCTTCATGTTCTCTAAGGGATGTAAATTATGAATCCAATATAATTGTCTGTAGGATCGAGCATCGTGTGCATGCGCTATACTGTATGTGGACAGTGCTTATTTCTTGTGGGTTCCAAAGCGATAGCAGACTGCATGCTTGGTTGATGATTGTGCTAGATATGCATTGTAATGATGCTGTGACGATGGGAAGAAGGAGGGACAGGATAGAGAGAGTAAAAGTCATTTGTTTCATTTTTTGTCGCATTTCCATCCTTAAAACAGTTTTTATTGATTAGAAAAAGCATACTATACCATGTAAGATATCTAAAACATGTCATTCCATATAAGATGCCTCATTAAAATAACATAACCATGTGTAAAGTAACCAGTATAAAGTGGACATGTATATCAAAATTAAAAACAACTATTGAAATTTGTTATACCGAAAAGATTTTTTATCACGACAGCTTCTAAAATGGGTGTGATTTGATAGATATAGATGGCAGAAAGTGAGTAATACTAACACAAGCCAAAATATTCAACATAAATGGATATCAACAAAGAAATGAGATTGTGAAGTAGGAAATAGAAGAGGAGGAAGAGAACCAGGAATAGCTTTAAAATTTAAGGATGAATTTGTTAAAACAGGTGCATAAGAAGTGACAATATTGTTGACTGAGAATAGTAGGGCAGGTTAAAGATAAACTCCAGTACTGGTAAAAAAAAAATTAAAAAAAATTCTCACAGAATCAAGCGAAACTTACACTGAATGTTCAAGATTACAAATAAATGACATGTGCCAAACAATTTTGGTAGAAAATGTATACTGGCTGAGTAATGAGCATAGAAAGACAAGGAAACCAAGGTAGTACCATCCCCGACACCATGTGTGTTTGTCCCATATATAGCTTTCTATGTGAGTGTTTGTTACTTTACCAAGACTCGGTCAAATTTATTATGATTTTGATGACTCCAGAACCTTGCAGTGCACACCATACTTACATGCTACATGATCAACTGTTTCTGATCCTTTCCACACCTTTTCTTTCACAATGCAATCGCATTACCAGTACTAAAGTTTATCTTTAACCCTACAATACGCAGTGGTATGAGTAGTAATGCTCTTTTGGCTTTTAGTAGACAAATTATGAAGATGGAAGAAAAGGCAACAGTAAACCACAATAAACCAAGAACAGCACTTGAATATTAGAAATTAAGAAATAGCAAAATTCTGAGACAATTGGACCAATAGTAAGAAAGTTGTGAATGTTAGAAATATGAGATCACTTGTATATGCAAAACGCAAATAGGCAGTCAGGTCAGTGGATTTTGACGTAGTCGCAGGTAACTCTCCCGTTTGTTGTGTACAAACATGTCATTAATTTCTGTTTTTGTCCTAAGTGGCTTCTTCTTGATAATTTATTATGGTTAACTTATTATAAAAAGCCCTCTATAAAGAGAACAGACCCTACTGAGTCATACATTTTTGAAAAATTGACATTTTAATTATTTTTGTGTGTCCGAACATTACCGATTCAGCCCATTTGAAGAGCCTTACCAATAGTGACTACATCTTTAAAAAATTGATAACCTTCTTGTTTTTGGTCGAATTTTATTAAAACTTCTCGTATTGTTTTGCTTTCTTCTAGAGTAGTTTGCTAGCAAGGTTAGATTTCCCATTAAGCATCATGTTCATGTTTTAAGAGGAAAACCAAAGTTGTACAGGAGTACAATAAATTGAGAAGAAATTTGCCCCTAAGACCTATTGGAAGCTATTCTGTTTCAACGAGGAGAACATTGGACGATTAGCACACAGATTCCTACATGAACATGATGTGAAACTGGGAGGATGTGTGACACCATTGGAAAGCTAGGCTTACCCACACATGCATAACGTTTGAATACACTATACAGAACTCGCCTGTGATCTCCCATGAATTGTGTTCCCACTGATGCTGGTAACGTCGCTCTTGTTTAAAACGTAAGCAATTGCTTGCTGAAGGAAAACAAAAGCTTTGAGCACTACCAAAAGGTGATGCATACAGATTTAAGCAATTGTTTTAGTTTGCTCTTTTGATTGACGACCTTTGTAACCAAATTCAATGCGTATTTCTTTGTGAAGTGCCTCAATAAAAATGTGTCATTTACTTCCTGTAATGAATATTTTTATTTCACTAGTCAGAAAGCAAAAGCAATAGCTTGGTGAAGAAAAAGAAAAGCTTCCGTCACAACTAAAAGGTTATATGCATACAGATTTACGCGATTGTTTTAGCTTGATCTTTTGCTTGACAAGCAATAGATCTATTTCGTAATGAAACCAAATTTAATGCATATGTCTTTGTGAAGTGCCTCAATAAAAATATGTCATTCACCTGTAATGAATATTTGTATTTCAATAGTCAGAAAGCAAAATGCATATATTAGGTGTTGTTAGGTAAGGCAAGCCATAATTTTTGTCCTACCTGGCAACAAATAATATATGCAGCTTGCACTCTGACTATTGAAATACAGTTATTTGTAACAGATGAATGAAATAGTTTGTATAGAGGCACTTCACAATGACGTACGCCTTAGATTTTGTTACATTACGAAAACGGTCTAATGCTTGTACTTGATGTAATTGCTTGCAAGCAATTACTCCTTTTTGTGCATAGAGCCCAGAGGTATAGAATTATAGAATTATGATACTGTATGATGAAAGTGGATGTATAGGAAGAAAGTTACAAATTATTCAGACATAGAAGATGACACAGATATTAGGTCCTGAAGAATAGGCATTAATAGTGGGAGGGCACAGAATGGCAATATGTTGAAAAGAGGGAAAAGTAAGAGAGAGAGATAAGAAAGAGTCACACTGAAATGAGATGAAGAAGGGAAAAGATTAAAATGTTTTTGTGAGAATAAGATTAAAAATGGTTAGACATGTAAAGATGAAGGCACTGGCAGTTTTAGAAAGGGAATTATGTGACAATGAAACAAATAATCACCAGATTGATAAGGGAAGCAAATGGAGTAGTATTATTGGAACAAAAAACATTAAAGATCTATTTATGTAGTTGATTTCATATATATTTACAAATTTTGTTTTGATTCTTTAGTACGACGGCTCAACAGGATAGGTTTTGAAAGTACACTGTAGCTGTTACAATGCATGCTCTCTGATTGTCACATGTGAATATGAGATATTGTTATATATTCATGCTGATGTTCATAATAAGGTGTATAAATATGTTTTCAAATTTCTAATTGTTTTTGCTTTGTTTCTTTTATTTCAATGGTTTAATTTTATGACCCTAGCTCATTGCAAAGTCTCATTCCCTATGCCAAAGAAAGATAATGGTTATGAAATAAAATTATATCAATATTAATAAACAAAAAAGTGATACATATGATGAACAAATTATGAAGAATTGTTTTCAGATGTTTTTCTCATGAACTCTCATGAATTTTACTCTTTCTTAGAAATTGCAGTGTAACTTTATACCTGATTAGAGCAGATCTCTCATTTATTGTAATCTGTATTATCATTTTTTCAGTGATTTCACTTTTAAAAAGTCATCGTAAGCCTTGTGCTATTGATACACGTATATCCTGTAATCAGAATTTAAGACTTTATTAAGAGTTTGACTGTTTGCTTTATATGCCCTATACTTCTCTGAAACAACATTTTAATCCTGATGCAGTATTGTACCAACGATGAGGTAAATGTCTTTTTCTTCAATTTTAATGCAGAGCTACTTATGCCTAAATCATTCCAATGATAAACATTTAGTTATTTGTTGAGGTTAATACTTTCATTTGATAGAAATGTTTATGTTGTTGGTTGTATTAATTTGATGTTAAGGTGTTGCTATAGCAGATTTTCTTATGTTCTTTCAGTCACATAGTAACATGAAAGAAAACAAATTCTTTCATTTGGTTCTCTCCTAAAGTCATCTTTTCTGTAATCTTTCTAATCCCTAAGATTGTATGTGACTCTGCGCTCTTGTTCAATTTGGAATGTATTTCTATAAATAGTGATTCAGATAATTAAACTACAATCATGTAAATGCCTTCAGTGTACAATAATATTTAGCCATATACAATAACATCTCATGTTATTCAAAATGATTGCACATAATGCTCCGATTCACAAGCAACCATCTAACTCAGCAGGCATTATCAATCCACCACGCTCCCTGGGCTTATTGGCATGTATTTAAAGGGGTGCATCATCAATGCTCGGCATTTAATACTAAAAATACATCATAGAAGTGCGGCATCATAAGTTGCCTTTAGTGTACATGTATGTGTGTGTTTGTGTGAGAAGATGTGTGAGGGTGTGTGAGAGGATGTGGGTGTTTGTGTTTGTGTTTGTGTACTTGTGCTTTTATCAAATGCCAATGTTCTAGTAATGTGGAAATCCATGCTAAAAAATGGTAGACTTTACTCTTGAAAGAGTAATTTAACCACTTCATTGGAGCGGTTTCAATACTAAAAAAAC
The DNA here is from genome assembly GCA_035222895.1 of Strongylocentrotus droebachiensis. Classification (NCBI taxonomy): domain Eukaryota; kingdom Metazoa; phylum Echinodermata; class Echinoidea; order Camarodonta; family Strongylocentrotidae; genus Strongylocentrotus; species Strongylocentrotus droebachiensis. The sequence goes on from JAVYIG010009551.1 coordinate 17,251, forward strand.
ATAATACAAGTGCGACATCATAAGTTGCATTTTGCATGTGTGTGTGCGTGTGTGTATGTGCGTGTGTGTGTGTGTGAGTGAGTGTGTACTTGTGCTTTTATCAAATGCCAATGTCACTGTTCTAGTAATGTGGAAATCCATGCTAAAAAATTGTAGAGTTTACTCTTGAAAGAGTAATTTAACCGCATCATTGGAGTGGTTTCAATACAATTGAATGAATTCAACACCATTATGATGGATACTAATATGACTACTAAGAGAGTGGATTTCCACTCTGCATTAACAGAGTACACATGGTATCCTTGGTCATTTTATCACATGCAAAAAATGGCTTATGGGCTATAATATTCTCTCTATCTTTACAGCATTTTCTAGAAAACTAGATTATTTCCATCCATTTAAAAGAAAACAACTATTTTTCCTCTATTTCCTTATGAAATTAAAAACAAATGGAGAAAATAGACAAAAATTAATTTTATGCTAAGGATAATAATAATAATAATAAAAACGTTACTTATAAAGCGCTTACCACCGAAGTCTCTAAGCGCTATGATTTTAAGGATTTGGAACAAAGATAGATAAAAAATTAATTTCAGAGTTGAATTAGTCAAAAAGACATATATTCTGTGCTGATTTTTCACTATTTTCTGACTCTTTTATTTTGACTAGGGATGACTTGGAGCCTTTTTGTAGTTAATTGTTGCTTTGTATATAAAATTGATTGTGTCAACTCCATGTACAAAAGCAGATAATCCTGAAAAAGATGTATTTCTTTGATTTCCACTGAAATACCCATCACATCAGAACAGCTACATGTATCAAATTCACTTTTCCTTTATTGGAGTATTACTGCAAAATGAGTGGACCAATATTTCATGATAACCTTTGTTTTCAGTTTACATAAATGTCTTTACCAACCGAATGGCTGTTTAGGACGTGTAGTTGTTATGTTCAAAGATGGAACAGATTCTACTCTATTTCCTTATTAACTTGACACTTGTATTATGGATCTATTTTTAATGTTCCTTTTACTTTCATTTAGTTAAAGGTCACGATAATTATTTGGTTCATATAATTATTTTCATGTGTGAATGCTTATCTTGTTTTGATACCTTTTTGATATTGGCATGGACTTAAAGGGAAAGTATATCCGATTGTATCACATCCAAGTGTACATATTTATATCAAACATATATGTATTTATTATTAAATAATGTCAGCAGTTTGGAAGATTGTTTACTTTAAAGAAAAATATAATAAAACTGATTACAAGTCACACGGGCAGTATGTTGAGAGCATAATGTGTGTCTGTGAGTATGTGTTGTGTGGTTCTGTTGATAATCCTGCCAGAGAAAACACATTGTCACCAAATTGTGACCAAAGATAAGAGTTTAATTATTCGATACTGTTACTTCTTGAGAAATACTTTGTGGCCATACAGAGAATCCAGTGCATAAGCAATTCACAATGACCACGGTAAATTTGCAACTCACTAACCATGGTGTCAACTGTGTAGAAACACACCTAGGACACTGAGCAATCAAAATGGACAAACTACAGTTTTTATCACAATGTAGAAAGTTGGAAACACACTTTCATATTGTGACTGTATAGAAATACTGTTTACACTATATTACACTGTGGGAAAAGAATCGATGTGTACACAATACAGAGATAGAACAGTAAATCTGAACTATACTGTACTTTGGCTGTGTAAAAGAACAGTTCACACTGCGTGTCACAGTGTGACCAAAAGGACGTGGAAAATTAAAACATTCTACAGTTCAAACTGTAAATTTGGAACACTTTCAAAGTGTTTACTGTGTGATAGAACTGCTCACATCGTGGCACACTACGTTGGCCACGTTGAGAATAGCAGTGTGTGGTTTACATTCTACATTTTTACCACATATTACATTTTGAACACTTTCATCAAGTTCAAAGTGTGAAAATACCATTCACAACATTTGCCACAGTACTGTGGCCACATAGACAGTCTCTGTTTCTTCACACCATTATTTTAGCACAGCAAAGATATGGAATGTGTAAAATACTGTTCACAGTGTGTGGCAGAGTGTTAAACTGTGATCATGCAACTAAATCACTGTGATATGTTTGAACAAATTCATTTCATTGTTCATATATTTATCAAAACTATTTCAACAGAGTTATGTTGTCTCGATTGTGAGGTGAAATGTTGGCTGGAGAAAAAGTTTTCACACCATGTACCACAGTGTGTGAGTGCATAGGAATAACTGTGTGCATGTACCACAGTATTACCACAGCAACTTCTTTAAACATTGCTTTTGGTTATTCGTTTGTGTATTAGATTTGCCTTTACATTCTAATGTTGGTTGTTGTTTATACGTTTGACTGTGAGAATAAAATTTACCCCATGTGCCACAAAATGAGCTGTGATAGAGAATTACTGCATATTACTACAGCGTCACCACAGAATATGTTTGGAATACTATTTTTTACAATTTTACTTTTCATTTATTGATAAACATTGATTGTGAGTAAGAATGATAACTGTTTGAAAATAGTCTTCACACCATTTGCCATAGAGTGACCCTGTGACACGACTAGGGCCGCTTAGTGAGTCACTGTGTAATATGATGAACCACAGTGTTACCACAGAATATTTTTCGAACACTTTTTATTATTTGTTGTTCATTCATTTGTGTTTTAGGTTTATTTACTAGTTGATTGTGAGCCTTGATGTTGACTGTGGGAAATATTTGTTATACCCTGTGTGCCACAAAATAACCACTGTGGCTGCACAGAGATTCACTGTGTTTATACACCACAGTGTACAACAAAGTAGCTTTCGAACACTGATAATGTTGACAATGAAATTGGATGCACCGTATTAGTTATATGAACGCAATGAGGTAAGTATATGTTTTTTTTCTGCCAGACAATATTGTTTGGAAATTGTGATTGGCATAAAACACTCGTGTGTTGGTGTGGGTGTGTGTTGATAGAGAAAGAAGGGAGTGATGATGATGAGGATGATGAAGATGACGAAGAAGAAAAAGGAAGAAAAAAACCACTGGAATGGCAGACTGACGTATGATGATCTTGGCCCACCATAACCGATATAACCACATTAAACCGAGAATGCATTTCACAGAATCTAGAAAACTAAAAATAACGAATTTAACGATGAGTTGGAAACGGCAAAACTAACATTCAAATTATATGGAACCATAATTTTGAACAAATAGTTAATCTTGTTTTAAGCAATAACAATTCAGTGTGAGTAATTATGGTATATTTACGGTGGTGATAATAAATTTAGTTTCTTGAGGCGTGTTATATATTAAGAGGATTTAGAGGATTTTCAAAGCGAAGGAAGTGATGGGCAAAATGTTCTCTGATTATAATTTATGATGATTATGCCTATGACTGGATCTTTTTTTTGTTTGTCTTGTACTTATATGAGCATACATAGTTTAGGTACAGTCGTTGGAATAGAGCGGAGAAACACAAAGTATGTTAAAGCTAATCTTTAGCTCTGGCATGGGAATCGTATTTTGAGAGGAAATTGCTATAATTATGATTAATATTATTCTGGATCGTTTATCCTGCAGTAAATTTATTGTTTGAACCAGTACAGTGAATAAAAACAAACGGACAACAAATTTACTGTGCATTTTCATCTTCGATAAAAAACCACAACTCCTATTTAGTGTCGGGCCTACCTCCCCGTGATACTAATATACCCGGATTTCCTCATCTTTCTATGCTCATTACTCTGCCACTTTACAGTTCATACCAAAAATTGTTTGGCACCTGTCATTTTTTTTTAATTGTTTTGTTGGATTCAATATTTACCAGAACTCAAGTTTATCTTTAAAGTAAAAACGAAAATATCTGGGGAAAACACGTACACAGTGAGACAAAAGTGATATAATCGGGATATTAGAGGAGTAAACTCGTACACAGCGGAATGATTGTTAACTAGTAAGTGAATTGATTATGCGCGAGATAATAAAGAGGAAAGATAATATAAAGAGGAATTAAAATGTGATACGGTGTTACGTGTGACTACGACATAGTGTGGGTTTATTTCCCACGAAATTCTCGTATTTCGATGATCTCCGATTTAAAACGAATTCGCATTCACAATATTCGATTTGTTGCTCCCAAGTCACTGACAATTTCCTCCTATGGTTCAGGTGTTGTGGATAGCTAAGTGCATAAAGTCACGAGGTATACCGAGGGTTCGAATACCTCTCCCTTCACTTTAACGTTATTTGGTGAAAGACATTATTCTACCCATACCACGCTGAACCCAGGAGTATAGATAGTAAGTGGGTGATGGCTAGGATTATGCCTTGAAATGCATCATGCTCTGCGGCGGTAAAGTCGGATGGTAAAGTTAAGACGTCTTTAAGACTTTTGTTGTTATTTGTGGTTTTGTTTTGTTTTTTAATATGATGTTACTTCCCTATTCTTTTTCAGCTTTTATCCAGGCTTGCCCGTGCGTGATAGTATGCGGAAGTGTTTAAAATCATTTTGCGCAGAGACGGACATGGTTGAAATTAAATGATATACAAACGCACAAAGCTAGATAAATTCGCTCTCTTCCCCCTGTGTTCATTGTAGTGTGCATGTCATTCAGAATTTAAAATCTGTCGCACAAATTCGTTGTTACGTCCATTGTTCTCAGATTTCACGAAATGCGGGTCTGAGGATCACCTTATATGGGCTTGGATTCAGAGCGCGTAAGGATATTTTGAAGCCCCCCCCCCCCCCCCCTCACCGTTCCTTTTGATCTAATTGCTAATTTTCATGGCTTTAGCGCACGCTAGTCTTGATTTTTCATTTTGGATGTAATGAAGGGAAAGGGGGGGGGGGGGGGAGGAGGACATCATCGATGTCCCATCAAATGAATTAGAATAACAACAAGAGTGACAACAAAAGCATAGCCCATTACGCGAACAAAGTTATCCCCTCCTTATACTTGACCTCGCGGTTACGACTATCGTACTGGGTTTCAATTATTGCAATATCACTTTTGTTTAATTCCTATAAACTGACATAACAGGGGCGTAATCGTGTAAAGCTAGGGGAAATATTATTTTTAAAGCAACATTAAAGTTTCGCCGGCCCTCTCAAGGCTTCATTACTTTCAAATTTATTATTATTGTTATTATAATTATTTATTTCTACTATTATCAGTATTTATATCTATTCTAATTTTGTCCTGGCAATTATTGGCCCACAGGGATCCAGCAAGTCCTCGTAGGTTACTTCAATGCTCCGAAAGGGCGGAGGGTGTGCGTTTGTGTGTGTGGGGGGGGGGGGGGGAGGAGGAGGAGGGGTGTCGGTTCAAGTTACCCCTCAAAAAAGTTTCGATTGCAGTGGTGCCCGAAAGAACGATTATATAATTCAATTTACTTTAGGCCAATGATTTAGTAATTGGAGATGTGATTTTTGATGTGAATGACAGACGGATATAGGCTTCGACAAGGCTATAGGGTTCACAGCGAGCCCCATCATTGTGTTTTGTTTTGTTTTGTTTTGTTTTCCGATGTATTGATATTAATTTTGTTTGGGCAATAACCTCTCTCTGTCATCCCCTACCCCCGGCCCCTTCTCTCTTTCTCTCCAGTTTGCTTTCTCCCTCGCCCCCCCCCCCCCCCACCCCCCTCCCCTCGGCATTGTGCCATCACTGTTTAACAGTAAATAAAGCAAAGAGAAAATGGTACGGAAAGCAGAATCAGATTTCAATTAGTTGTTTTCACTTTTGGTACAAAAGCTCTCTTCGTTTTTGTCATTTTTATTACGACCCCATCCCGTTAAAAAAAAATCCTCATCGAACGAAAATCCATACATTACGTAGGCCTACATGCAGAACTTTGATACTTTGAAGAAATATATACATACAAATAAATAGTAGATGGACATGGATTTTTTTTATTAAATATTTAAAAAATACAAGTATTTTACGAATTTGAAATATGAGAACGGGGAAATCCCGTGGGTTTAAAGAGAATTTATTAACAATGGAAGCTCATTCACTGTAAAGCTGATAGAGAGAGATAGAAAGAGAGAGAGAGAGGGGGGGGGGGGGGTGATTGTTCGCGTATTCCAGCGGGAGGGTAGCGCAATTAAACGAACAGCTCATGAGACTTGCGAGCAAACCGAGGTGATTCTTTATGCAAAATACATGGCCTACCGCTAGCGCGAACTCCTCGTTTGTGTGCATGCTATGCGATGTTATGATTGTACTAGTGTGCAAGCGCATGCTGTATGCACGAGCGTAGTCAATGCCAGATAAAGGTGAGTGACGAAAACTTTCAAAGAATTTCATTTTTTTTAATGAAAAAATTGAGTTCTGCCATTATGTTTACGAACATCGTGTATGAAAATGTTTGTTCTTTACTTTTCTAATTCTGAAATACTGTTGGAAGGAGCTGTTTTTGTTTTAAACGCCTACTAACGAAAAGATTTTGTTGTCGTTTTCTATCATTCGGATCAATCCTTTTCCATTCTTGTAGCACTTGACAAGTTATGAATTCATGCAGAGTTTTCATCACTTTTTCACCGAGGTTTTAAGCGCTAAATCAATAAGAAATTACCAAAGACTCCCATGGAGATTAAGAACAAATCTTTATGTTTTGTTTGTACCAGCGACGGTAATGTTTAATTTTTTTTTGATACTCGTAGTCCTGAAATAAAAATGATATTCAAGGTTATCGTTTCATAAATACGATTACGAGCTTCACAGAGTAGTAGGGTTTTATTAAGGGATCGTCTTGAAAATTATATATCCGACCGCTTGACGTATGCGCCAGAAAATTGTACTTTATGTGTCCTAAATGTCTTCCTTCGTGCTATGATTATGTGATTTGTGTTTCTGAAATTGCACTTTACGGTTAATTGCTTTCAATTTTGTATGAAACGCAGTTGCAATGTCTGCATTTTTACTTTTTCTTCCAAGTTTGTATACCACTTTGATCGCCACTGCGTAGTATGCTGCGATGTTCCGTCGCCATTTTTCTTAAAAGCAAAACTCGATCAGGCCCAAAAAGTGAGGATTTTGTTGAATTTCCTTCCGAAATGTTGAGTTTCACACCATACTGTTACCACCAAATCTAAGAAGGAAATATTTTCTTCAGTTTCATCTATTCAAAAAATCCATATATGTTCTTAGTTTTGTGAAATTAGCTGCTTTCTATCATTTTTAGCGACGTGTTTTTAGTCACTTCGTCTTTCCACACACACTCGCTCACACGAGAGCTCTATTACACACAAAAAGTGCGCGAAGGCTCCATTTGTTTTGTTCTCGACTCGGCAGCGCAGCGAATCGTACAGTTAATTGTATATGCCTACTGTAAATGCATGGATGCATGAAATATAAGGAAATTGTCTGCAGAAACACGTGGGTCATAGCATAGGTCATATTGACATGGAATTTATTTGTTACTTCATTTCCTTTATTTTCATTTTGATATTTAGGAAGGCTGCATTGCTTAATCTTTGTTATTTAATCTTTACATTTTGGGAGACATATTATTAAAGGCCTTGTGAATGTGAGTTTTTGTTGCTGATTACTATAGATTATAGGAAAGCAAATGCACTTCAAATGATTGATAGATTAATTGAATTAAATCTGATTTCTTTATCCAGCTTTTACAATCTCAATTTCTTATTGCGTTTTTATTAGGGGCAAAACCATAAAGAACTTCCTTATCAAGAATAAGATTTAGAAGAAAGAAAAACAAGTTTTTGAAGTTTACTATGAATTAGAATCTGCACATGGCGACACTATAAATATGCCTCAGAGATTTATGACTTTTCGAAGGCGCGCAATATCAAATTGGCAACTCTGTAACGTATCTTGCGAGCTCCCCTCCCAATTGCCCTGTAGCCTACTAAGGCCATTAAACAAAATATACATGTTTTGCGTCCCCGCCCGCTTCCTTTTTGGGGGCCGCCTCCAACTTTTTTTTTTTTAAATTTCTTTTGAAAAACAATGCTAAAATGGATCTATTTCTGATTTAATTTTTTTTAAATATAAATGTCGGCCTCCATCTTGAAAAATAGCCCGAATGTCAGGGAAAATGTACCGAGCGGCCATTTTGAGTGGCCATTTTGGAAAAAAAAAAAAAAGGGCCTCGATCCTTCTTCCTATATTTTTCGAAAAAACAGGACGCTAAACATGTTTTTTTTTTAATTTGGCCTAATTGAAAAACTGAAGTAAATATTCAATCATACAGTACATACACCCTAAATTATCAAATATATTATTGCAATTATACATGTATGTTTAATATTATACAACCAAGAAACAACTATTCCATCACCAATAAAAATGAAAGCTAATGGAATTTTCTGTACAATGCAAATTGGATATGGAGCTTGCATGATATGTCACAGTGTTGATGTTCATGCACTGCATGGACAATAATGAACTTCAAGATTCATATCTTTCTTATTTTTAATTTAAGTACCATACTAGTTTACAACATGGATACCGGTATAGCTGTTCCTCTCATTTTTCTGCTTCTAATATAACACCAACTTAAAGGAAACCAAAACCTTCATACTAGTTACTTTTATTGTAAAGTTTAAGATATTTGAAAAATATCAGTGAAAATTTGAACAAAATCGGGCAAGGAATAAGGAAGTAAGAGCTTTTTGAAATGACTAGTCACTAGAGGGCGGTATTCAATTTGATGACATCATCTGTGAACAACTCTCCATGCCTTTTGTACATCAAATTTCATGTTTTTCCTTCTTTCTTGTGATTGTGATAATGTACTCCCCTGAAAGCAATATATAGAATGCAAAATGATATTCTACTTCACATGTTATGAAGTCGGATCCAGAACACAAATAAATACGAAGAAAACAACAAAATTGTGAAATGTTATGTACAAAAGGCATGGAGAGTTGTTCACAGATGATGTCATCAAATTGAATACCGCCCTCTAGTGACTAGTCATTTCAAAAGGCTCTAACTTTCTTATTCCTTGCCCGATTTTGTTCAAATTTTCACTGATTTTATTCAAATCTTTTAAACTTTACAATAAAAGTAACTTAAGTATGAAGGTTTTGGTTTCCTTTAATATTAATATGAGGGTACACTTGATCCCCTTTACCTATACTGTATCGATCTGCTTGCAGCTTACATACCAGATAAGATATATAACGTACTGCAAAATAATAAAAACAAACAAACAAATCAAGTCCTTATAGATTTCCTATACTGGTCCTTCAACCAAACTTTTCAGTTATCCTGCTCCTTTGCATGTGTTTAGGCATGTTCACTATAGGGTTAGGGGTTAGCTAGGCTATTGGGTATGTACAAGTTAATGTAGTTTCACTTCCCATGTAGACCTACACATGTATTCTAAAGTAGGATGTATTGTCGACTACATGTACATATCAAGTGTGATTGTGGGATACAGATCAAATATCGTCTGTTGAGAGCCAGTAGGGTACCTAGCTCTCATTTATGTTAACGCCCTACTTCATGTAACCCTTGGCTGATGGTATGTCATATTTTACCTGTACAGTACATGTAGCTCCACACTGAGTGCTATATAGCTGCCTTTTCAGTTATGTTTTAATGCACATGCATATGTCTGTTTTATGGGTTGTGATATGAATAATCTAATGTACATGCATAAATGGAAAATCAATTATTTCTGTTTTTGTGTGCAATAATTTAGGATATAATTTGCGTAGGCATTGTTAATTTAATTCAATATGACTTTTAGTTTGATTATATCTTTCGCTTTTATTGTGACAATTGGTTGAATATTTATTTCATCACTAAAAATTAACTGTAGCCTTCATGTAAATTCATGTTGTTAGTTATCCCATCCCTGTACAGAGATGCAGCTGTCATCAGTGGGCTTAATGTTGTACCCATGCATGCAGAACAAAGAAAACATGTTTCTGAAAATTATGTGACAATTAAGCCAGAGAGAGAGAGAGAGAGAGAGAGAAACAAAGGGGGGGGGGGGGGGCGTGGGGAGGAGGGGGGAGATTTAGAGATGCTTTCATTTTTAGGGAGAGGTGGCACATTTCCAGAGGCGCCAAGTTCAAAGATCAGCTATGTATGACATTTTCATGACTCAGCGCGCGGGCAAGGGTATAGCGTATAGCATTTTTTCGAAATCGCACTTCTTATAATGTGTGACACTTGGTAGCTCTGCATTTCTAATTTCCAAGTAATTAATATGTGTCCCCCCCCCCCCCTTTGATTGTGGATCATCTTAACCCTAATGAAGCCGGGGGGGGGGGGGGGCCGGGGGGCATAATGCCCCCCCCCCCCACGCGATTTTTCTGATTGTTCGGGAACGCATACAGATGATGCCCCGCCACTTGCTGACTTTTTTCTCTTGAGTCTTGCGCATCATTTAAAACGATTTTTTTTTAGAATTGGACGTACAGTTACAAAGTCACGTGACCTTTTGTCTTTGCATGTTAGCCCGAAAATCACTAATTTTCATGATTTGTTTACAAAACATATGGAAATGTCATTTTTCCTAAAAAGAGATAAAACATTGGTTATTTGGTCTTGTTTACGGTATGTGTTTGTTTTAGGGGTCAAAATAGTTGAATTGTAGTTAGAAATGAAATAACACATCAGAAAAAAAAAAATACCTACCGGTAGGTCTAAGTTAAAAAAAACAATGAAAATATGAAATACATAAGAACTTATCAAAACAAGAGAAAACATAAGGATGGCTCTTCCAAATTTTGTTGGTGCATTATTATTCCAAATGGTTTAACAAATATATGTAGTGAAAACTAATGTTGAAATATGAAGAATATACGATTTATGGATAAAAATATGAATTTTATGACCTTATTTGCATAATGTATCATAAATATGCAAATGAGTGAATTTTTTAAAACAATGAATTTTCGCGACAATCGGCTGTTTCACGGGCGAGATCTTAGGGAGGGGGGGGGGGGAAATAACCCCCGGTTCTAGAAAGATCTCAAATACTCCGGCCTCATTAGGTTCAATAGGCTATGTTGTGAGGTAGAAATAGGGTTACACTTTACATTGTAGAGGCTCTACATCATACATGTATACTCTTTCATTTGATCTAGTTAAAACAATTATAATATGAACGTTACAATTAATTATTTTATTTACTTCCTTCTAACAGGTAAACTTTCTGGTTAGTTTAGAAGTTGATCATTGCATGATCTAGGGGACTGCACATCATGACAACGGAGACAGCGACCGAAGTCATGGGAGAACCCCCCACCAAAAAAGCAAAAAATGTTACAGACGATGGAGAAAGTGAGGAGAAAAAGGACGCAACTCCAATTGGGATTAAAGAGCAGGGCAATTCAGAAGGTAGTCATACTAAATGTATTTGACTAGATCGCTTGACTACCGGCCTATTTCTGCAAGACACAATGTTGTTTTGGTTTTATTAAATTTGTTGATTCAGCCCAGCAATTGTCTTGAGAATCATCAAGTCTTATTTTACATTTATACTGCCAGAATGAGTTTCATCGTAATGGATTATGCAGCCTTTATACAGTGTATGTAGCATGTGTAACATACAATTGTATTGCTGCTTTTAATTGTATTGGGGGGGGGGGGGTGGGGCCGTTCTTGACATTTTTCAGCAGTAACTGATATTTTGAATGTGTACAACATGTAGGCTTTTGTTTGTGTGAATTACATATTGGCAAGTAAGTTCAGTTATGTTGAAGACTGTTCCTAAAAATGTTGAAAATCAGTGTCAATGTTAAAAATGTTTTTCCTCTTTTTTGTTTCTCTCCATGAAAACAAGATCATCTCCAAAGTGGGACGGTTCCAAAGCAAGAAGACCTAGTCCCTACAGACCGAACACCCAAAGGACCAGGACCAGAACAAGATGTTGGTCCTGCTAGTACTAGTCCAGCCAGTAGTCAGATCAATACCGTCCCAAAAGCGCTGCTCCATCTACAGATGCCCAGGTATCGGACATTGTGCAAGGAATGACCACAGAGGGCGCTGTACCTAAAGAAGAACCCAAGGAGGAGGAGGAGGAGGAGGAGATGGAGGTGGACTCCGGAGCTGGAGGAGATGGAGGGGTTGGCGTGGGAGGAGGGACGGAGGACTTGCTGGAATGGAAGGATGGGATTGCGACACTACCTGAAGCTCTATGAAAGTGAGATATTTCAATTGTCTTATTGTTTTTGTCTCGCCTGCGTAGCAAAAAGCGAGACATAGGCGCCGCTTTTCCGGTGGCGGCGGCGGCGTCAACATCAAAAACTTAACCTAAGGTTAAGTTTTTGAATTTTTGATATAATTTTTAAAGTTTAAGTTCTTAGTCAATGAAACTTTGACTATAGGGTAATCAAGTATCCCCAATGGCCCAATCATGTGAGTAGAATTTCAGGTCACTAAGTTAAGGTCAAAGGTCATTTAAGGTCAACAAACTTAGACTTTGTTGTGGCATCAACATCAAGATTTTCAAAATGCTTCTTCTTCGTTATTTTTCAACCGATTTTGATTCTGATTGTTTCATATGATAGGGCTAGGAGGGGGATTTAAAATTTCTACAAAGAATCGTGAAATTCATTATCTATGCTAATTTATTCGAAATCACAAAAAAGGCTTCTTCTCCTTCATTTCTCAACCGATTTTGATTTTGGTTTGCTTTATCATAGAGCTAACTTTGGTACACTAAAATTCTACACAGAATTTTGAAATTGTTCTCCATTAATTAATTATGGTAATTTATGCAAATTTATTCCAAAAATAACAAAAATTGCTTCTTTTCCCTCATTTCTTGACCGATTTTGATTTGGTTTGCCTTATCTGGTAGAGCTAAATTTGGAACACTAAACTTCTACACAGAATTGTGAAATTTTGCTCCATTGATTATTTATGGTACTTTATGTAAATGAAATGAAATTATGTACCTTCCAGGGCATCAAATTTTTATTCTTTGACCAGTTCAAAAGTGTACCACATAAAATGTACGATATTTGTTGTTGCGAGATGCGGATGAGCGCTACGTCATTGACGTTCTGGTTTATCAAATTGAATTGCGTTATGCAGGTGAGACCGCCGAGAGCGTTTCCCTTGTTATGTCATTTTCATCAAAATCCAAAGGTAATTATGCTATATATGTCACTATTGTAAACGGATTTGATTTGAACATACAAGAAGAAACATGTAATACTAAATTTGCTGCTCAAACTTATTTGCTATGTGTACCCTTTATAAAATCCCACATAGTTCCGCAAGAATGAGTTTGGAGCTCTAGACCTGATCATGGATGACCTGGACTTCGACCTTGGAATTCCTGGTCCAGCAGGTGATGCAGGCCAGCCGGAGGTAGACCCCAAAACACTTCCTGATCCATCGGTAGACCAGGAACCCATGGATCAGCAGCCCACAGAACAGCAGTCCAAGACCACGGACCAACCAACTGTGGAACAACCTACTCAGGACCAAGCCCTAGATGGAGTGGAACCAAATGTCAGTGAGACCAGCAGCCAGCCAGTCAGTAGGGCTGCAACACCTAGTCCTAGTCCTGGACCCGCTGGTTCTGGAAACAGCCCTGGCTATGCTGGAAGAGGAAGTAAGTCACAATAGACCCAGGCTGGGTTAGAGCAGAAAACACTGTCCCTTGGATAGGATGTAAAATGGTGGTCCCTTGTGCTGAAAAGTCACCACATACATGTATGCATCTTAAGAACCCACTTCACTATTGGAATAAGAGTAGGGGAAATCTTGGGTCTAGTGGTATAACCTGCATATCCCAATCAGTTCTTCATGACAGAGAGACCCCAAGAGTTATAGTGGTTGAGTTTGTTTTCCCCCACCCATGCTCAAGTGATGCTAAGTACCAGGGGGCGTACGCAGGGGGGGGGGGGGGGGGGGTTTGGGGGTTCAAACCCCCCCCTTTGGTATTTTTATGTATGTAAACCCCCCTAAAAAAACCTAAAACCCCCCCCTTTGTTTTTGTTTTTTTTGTTTTTTTTTATTTAAAAAAAAAAAAAAAAAAAAAAAAAAAAAAAAAAAAGTTATACCCACGGCTAACCTAAATAAGGTGACCTTACCCCCCCCCCCCAACGACCAAAAATGTCAAATTATGAAATTTCGAGACAAAAAAAAAAAAAAAAATGTGTCCGCCTACCCCCCCCCCCCCCCCCACTGAGCGACTTTTCGGCTGGCTGAGTCGTTGCGATTTTTTTTTGACCTCCAAAAAAAAAAAAAAAAAGTGTCCGCTTACCCCCCCCCCCCCCCCCCCCCCCCCCCCCCCCCACTGAGCGACTTTTCGGCCGGCGCGATTTTCAAATTTTCGGGAGCAAAATATTTTAAAACCCCCCCCTTGAAAATATCCTGTGTACGCCGCTGCTAAGTACATAATAGTTATAATAGGAATTGGACCTTGAACACAGCTTTTCCCCCAAGACACTCATGACTAAATATTTTGATCTAAAATTCTGTATATAGTGTTATAGTCTTAAAGGGATTTGGTATCTTTGCCTCAGATTCTAAAAGAATATCCTGGATTTAGCTCGTGCTGCAATCATAATTATAAACCTTTAGGTCATACGTGAATCCCATGACTTTTACAAGCCAATCGCCTGTCTGATTATCAGTAAATCTATGATTGGAATTAGCAATTTCAGAATTCATTTTCCTAACGATTTTTATAACACTACAGTCTACTGGGGAAAATGAGTACGGTAAAACCGGTCTCTCAAAGATTTTTACTTTAGTGGAGCTTTTTATGATCATTTTGAAGCGCAATTTTCTTAGGGCTTCAATATTACACCAAATCACAGACACTGATATCATGTAGGGCCATGCATCTCAGATTTGTAAAACTGGAAACATTGTTAAACAGTGCCTTTAATGTGGATGTTTAGCTCCCCCTCCCCATCAGGTATTTAAAACAAAAATCTGGATAAGTATCACAACAATAAATGAGAATGTAATGATAAAATGTAAATACCTAGTGAAGCTATTCTGCATCTAGGCTAAAATATGTTCTGTGATTAAATACAAAGCTTTGGTATTTTACACGGAATAAAAAGATAAAGAATTATAGTTTTAATGTGGATGTTTAACCCCCCCCCCCCCCCTATCAGGGATTTATAAACAAAAAATCTGGGAAAACCTCACATATTCTCCCCCATCAAAACACCAATAGTATCTGTAAAGCGCTTAGAGACATTTTAGTTGTATTAAGCGCTATATAAAATATAATTATTATTATCAGGTGGGCTGTATCTAATACAGACCACCTTATAATGTTGTTAAAATTGCCTTTATTATTATTTATTTATTATTAGGTGGGCTGTATCTAATACAGACCACCTTATAATTTTGTTAAAATTGCCTTTATTATTTCTTTATTATTTATTTTTCTTATTTCGACCCACTTTTTTGTGGACAAGATAATTTGAAAATGGCTCAATCAAATATCTTAAAATTTGGCACACATATGTATAGGCATATGAACAAGGCACAGCAAAGTTTTCAACCTTGACCTTGATTGATGACGTCATCTAGGCGCCATTTTGTGAAATTTTCTGAAAATTTACTCATGATCATATTTTCATAACGGTAATTCATTTCTCATTCATATTTATCACGATCAAGGTCAATATGTGTCCGGTCAATTTCAGGTCAAAAAACGCGCGCGTCCGCATATGTCCGCGCGTCGGTGCGCGCACAAAATGTTTAAATGCTCAAAATCGTCTCAAATTTTTTTTGCATACGTTTCAGGTCATTTAAAGCATTTTATAAAAAATCGCGCGTAAGCGCATGCGCGCGCGTTTTTCGCGCGTAACACCATTACAAAACATAAAATCGCCATTTTTTTTTCTTCATGATATTTATTATATTTTTTCAAGGAATTTGATACCATGTTTATCTCTTTATGACCATTAATGACAAGATGAGCGTCAATTCAAGATAAATGTCAGTGCGCGCGAGCTCTTTTAATACATAGCATATATGGGCAAAAACATGCCTATACAAAATTCATTATAGCTCTTTGGAATGAACCGTGACCTTCAATTTTTTTTCATATTTAGATAGAGTATGAGTGGGAGATATGATTCTATGTCTCATTTGGCCATTAGGTGTATCGTGACATCATCATAATGGCCTTGGAACTCAAAATACGAATTTGCATATTATGACGTCAGCATATTTATGGAAAATTGATTGTATCTCTGTAAATATTGATCGATTTTCTTCAAAATTTCGATATGTTGTAGCTAAGACAATTCTCTATCAGCTCAGTAAAAACCATTTTTCATTTTGATGACGTCATCATAGTGAAAATCTCGATTAAAGGCCTCATGTCAAAAGGCCTTCATAATTTGCGTTATCCCTATAGAAGGTGAATTTCGTTCACGTCATGAAACTACATGATATTGTTTTTCAAGAATATTTAAGCAGTATCTCGCTTATTTTTGCTCTATTTTGTCTCAAATTTAAGTTGACCAGCCCACCTATACTTGTTCCAAACAAGTATTATATGTCTAGTTTATTTTTCTTATTTTGACCCACTTTTTTGTTAACCAGATAACTTTGAAATGGTTCAATCAAATACCTTGAAATTTAGCACACATATGTATAGGCATATGGACAAAACGCGGTAAGGTTTTCAACCTTGACCTTGACTGATGACGTCATCTAGGCGCCATTTTGTGAAATTTTCTGAAAATCAACTCATGATCATATCTTCATAACCAAAAGTTATTTCTCATTCATATTTATCATGATGAAGGTCAATATCAGTCCGGTCAATTTCAGGTCAAAAAACGCGCACGTGCGCGTATGTCCGCGCAAAAATTCAAAATGCTCAAAATCGTCTTAAATTATTCTTGCATACGTTTCAGGTCATTTTAAGCATTTTATAAAAAATCGCGCACGCGCATGCGCGCGCGTTTTCGCACGTAACACCATTACACAACATAGAATCGCCATTTTTTTTCTTTCATGATATTTCACATATTTTACAAACAAATTGATTCCATCTTTATAACTATTAATAACGGAATGAGCGTCCGCTTAACATAAATGTCCGTGCGCGCGACTCTTGTTATACATAACATACATGGGCAAAAACATGCCTATACAAAATCCATTATAGCTCTTTGAAAGGCACCGAGACCCTCAATTTTTTTTCATATTTTGATAGAGAATGAGTCGGAGATATGATTTCATGTCTCATTTGGCCATTAAGTGTATCGTGACATCATCTTAATGGCCTTGGAACTCAAAATACGAATTTGCATATTATGACGTAAGCATATTTATGTAAAATTGATTGTATCTCTGTAAATATTGATCGATTTTCTTCAAAATTTTGATATGTTGTAGCTAAGACAGTTTTCTACAATCTCAGATTTAACCATTTTTCATTTTGATGACGTCATCATAGTGAGAATTTTGATTAAAGGCCTCATGTCAGAAATTTCATAATATGCGTGTTATGCCCATAGAAGGTGAATTTCGTTCACGTCATGAATCTACATGATATTGTTTTATAAGAATTTTAAAGCAGTATCTCGCTTCTTTTTTCTCTGTTTTGTCTCAAATTTTAGTTGACCAGCCCACCTATACTTGTTCCAAACAAGTATTACATGTCTAGTTATTATTATTATTTTTCAGGACCGAGGAAGAACAGTATTCTGAAGGAGGAGTCGTGTATGTGTGAGCAGTGTGGAAAGAGGGGTCTGTCGGCTGAGTTCTGTAAATCAGGGCGCTTCTGTTCACAATCATGCGTTGGTGCCTACGCCAGCAAGTAAGTGTGGGGATTAGACCTCCCTGCATGGTCACTGGCAGGGGGTTATCTCGTCAAATCAGCTCTCAATTAACATCAGAAAAAGGGGACCATGGGAAATGTAATGAACTTGAGAATTTAGTATCCATTCAGAAATTTGTTTTTCATTGGTAAAAGTTTACAGATCAGTTTATCAAAAAGAAATAATTGTCATCATAGACAATTCAAGTATTGACAAATTACAGTTATAACAGCTTAAGTTGAGTAAGTTACATGAAATCAGTTTTGTACGATGAGGATGCCGACAGAGCGAGAGAGTTGAAGAGAACCAAAGGTAGGCAGAGGAGGAGGGTAGAGCAGTGAAGTAAAGATTGAAATGATAGCATTAACATGTTTAATACACCAGTTTATGGTTATGGGCGCCATTTAACAAACCAATTGACCTCTAGAGGTCAGTTGTTTACGCGTAAGAATTAAGATAGCGCCCATGCAAATGATGTGAGCACACAGCGCATCAGTGCCTGCGCTGTGCGCTCACATCATATTTGCATGGGCGCCGTCTTAATTTACGCATAAACCACTGACCTCTAGGTCATTGGATTTGTTTCAAAGTCAATTAAAATGGCGCCCATGTCTGCGCATGCGCACTGATGTAACCGTAAACTGGTGTATTCAATTTGAATTTGATATGACACATATTTTCCATACACTCCAGCAAGAGTATAATCTCAAGCTTTGTTACCAACTGGTTAATTTTTATCGTAAATTTGTTGAATTTCCTTAGGCAAGGGGCTCTGAAGAAGAACTCGATCAAAGAAGCGATGAGTACGACCGTCAACGGAGCAGGAGCAGCCAAGAAGAAAGGACCAAAGAAAAAGATGGCACTGCCCCCATCAGGAAAGGTATGAACTATTGCAACCCCAATTCAACTACCCCCTAGGACAACTACCCCCTAGGATAGTTGTCCTAGAGAATGGTTGTCATAGGGGGGAGTTGTTCGGGGGGTAGTTGTCCTAGGGTGTAGTTGTCTTGGGGGTGGTTGTCCTGGGGGGGGGGGGAATCGTCCTAGAGGGTGGTCGCCCTAGGGGGTAGTTGACTGGGGGTGGTTATCCGGGGGGTGGATGTTCAGGGGGTAGGTGTCCTAGAACCATACATGCATGGTGCATGTGCAATACAGTCCTCTCCTATGACTTATTCAAAACATACTCTCAACTTCAAGAGACATGATCGGAGCCAAACTTGGTTTCCGTTGGTCACAACATGGCGTATATATTCTTCTGATTAGTGCTTGTACAACAAAGCAGTAGTTGCCATATTGTGCCCAACTTGTACTGGGTTGGCCAAACTCTCCTCATCAATGGCTCTGAGCATGATGCTTGTATAACACCCTCTATCAGCTTCTGCATTACAGTATCTGGATCCCTCATAAGTTTATAGAGCATTTAGAAACTCTGTTTAGAGTTTAGTACGACCAAGATCTGAGAATGATTGAGAGCAAAAAGAAGATAAATTTTGTTATCTGGTCGATAAATTTTGGAGAGAGAGAGAGAGAGAAAAAAAAGAGAGAGATAAAGAGAGAGAGAGAAATTATAGGTTTTAGTAAAGAGCTTCCTGGACTTCCTGGAAAGGAAAATCCATCATTAAAATTAATCATATTATTTTTGATGATCAACAAGAGTTGTCAATGAATATGCTTTTAAACAGGGATACTTTTGATGTAATCTTTAATTATTTTACTCTGTAGATTTCTCCCTCTGCAAGATTACATGGTGATCTCAAGATGACTATCAACATAAGATCTCCAGACAAAGCAAATGGAAAAGGTAAATTACTTCAAGTTATAGGACTTTTTGTCTTCATTCTTCTCAGTAAACACCTCAATTTTAAATTTCAATAGCTTGTACCCCTCCTTTTGAAAAAACATTGTGCCCCATCCTAGTTGTTAAGGTGGGTGGGGGAGGGGAGGGGGAAACAATGGCTTGTCTCATCTTTTTGAAAAGACGTTGTGCCCCTCTTAGTTGTTTTGTAATTTTTACGACCCCTTTCAAATGTTCAAATCTGTTTTTAAAACTGTGCACCCCCCTCCCCAAACTGTCTAACAAATATAGGTCTGCTCTATGAGCAAGGATCTGGGTATTATTTGGATAGGAGCATCTCATGATAGACAAAAAAATAGCAAACCTATGGAAGATGCCTTCCTACAACAGTGGAGGAGAAATTGATGGATAGATAGGTTGATAGATATTAAAAACTTTAAAGTAACAATTATTTCTTTCTCTAGTTTGAAATGATAGTTTTGTCTTGAACACATTCTTGGGAGTATCATAGTTATGGGTGGTTATTTTACCTGACTGCTAAGAAAGGATAAATGCGTAAGCAACCAGAGGACCTACGACTTTAGGTCCTCTCCGAGGGATCTGGTAATGAGGATTAATGCCTTGGTTTCGAACCGGGGTCACCGGTTTATGAGACCACTGCTCTACCAACTGAGCTATCGCACCTCCTCATAGTCATTGTCATCACAGGATGTAATTGTTATGGTGTGTTCATTAATCACCTTTTCCCTTTTCCTCTTTAATCCCTGCTACTATAGGCACCGTCCTCACTGTCCATACACTGTATTCACAACTGTGTATGCTTATTTGAAAGAGCATCTTGCCTTAGCTTGTAAATTCATCACTCCGTCATTTAGAACACTCATAGCACTGTTGTTAGGACCTTAATAATAATAATAATAATATAAAAAACGGTACTTATTACTTATAAAGCGCTTTCTACCAAAGTCTCCAAGATCTTATTATCTGCTAATCAATCTTGAACTTCAAGTTTGATCAAGATAAATTATTTTTCATAGAATCATAGAAAAATTGTTCTATGTTGACTGCATTTTCAATTATCCGCCTTTTCTGGAGAGAGCAGTATCAGTGAATCAACGTCTTTCAACGTAGATAGAACTGGGTAACTCAGCAATTTTTCTCTGTTTGGATATGTCTTTAGGTAAGAGGAAAGTATTCCAATGGCCAGCATATCTAGAGCAGGAGAAAGCTTCTCAAGCACCTGTAAAACTCTTCAGAACGGTGAGTTTTCTTTGATAGCAACTTGCATTTTCCTCTTTTTCTCTTTCTGCAAGATTTAGATACACATATTATGTATGAAAGGCATGCAATGAGTGTTACTGGATGAAACAGGATGAAATCTAGATTATTCTGAGTCATAAACTGCAGAGATGGTGATTGCAGAATCTCAACATTTTGTGATGAATAGTACATGTGAACTTGGTGCTATGTAAGGCAATTAATGGATGCTTAAAAATATTGGAAATGGCTATTCCAGCATGCTTGTATCTCGGCTAAAAAAAAATTAAAATATTTGTGAGTGACCTAGCTCTAGTAGGCTCTGAAAGAAGTCTGGTAATCTAAAAAAGAGCTCTTGCAATAAACAAGCAAACAAAATACAATAAATTACTGGAAAATGTGCACGTTTACAGAAGCAAATTTAAAAAAAAATCTTCCATGAACAGTAAAGTGTTGCTTTCCACACTGGTGTAGCTTGCTGTTGGTGCCTTGCTCAATGAAATAAAGTTGTTAGAGTTGTTTAGGAGACGGAGAAATGGACTTTTACATGATCATGTCTGGACATTACGTTAGCGCACTGACAAGACCGTCACCATGCAGACCGACAACAGATTAAGCAAAACATTACATAATCCCTATGGCTATGAATTGGTCAGTTTGGCGGTGTAACACAAGTATGACACCACAATGTTGTTATTTAAACTTTCATTTAACTTCCTTTTTCTTCCCATCTGGTTTGCAGCCATTCCCAACAGGCAAGAACCTCTTCAAGGTCGGCATGAAGCTAGAGGGCATCGACCCCAAGCACCCGTCGCTCTTCTGCGTCTTAACGGTGATGGAGATCCGGGGCTACAGGCTCCGCCTTCATTTCGATGGCTATTCTGAATGCTACGATTTCTGGGTGAGCTCCGACTCTCCAGACATCCTCCCAGCGGGATGGTGCGAGAAGACCGGTCACAAACTACTGCCACCAAAAGGTACGGAGGATTGTACCGATGATGCTTTCCACTTTTACTTGTTGGGCATATTGTATTTGAAAGAATATCTAGATATTTATTCTCTGTTTGTAGCCAGAAGGGTATTTTTTTTATTTATTTGTATATTTGGGGCCAGTCACCACGAAATGAGTCCAGTGTCGCATTAGGCTCAATCGTAGTAATAGCGATGTATAGTGTGTATGTACTGAAAATTTACCCACCTACCACATTTAAGATTTTTCCAAAAATCAACTTATTATTTCTTTGTTTGTTGAAAGTTTCATTGGAATCGAATGATGGGAAGTGTGTTGTTGCTATGTTGTTGTTGACCAGACTATAATATGTTACGCATCATTAACTTTACACCTAATTATCTCAAAACTGGTAATCCCATTGTTATAAAGTCCAATTAGGTTTTTGTTCATATTTCTGGATATAATTTATCAATTTTAATGTGTGACCCCTTAATTTAAAGCTTACTTAATGTAGATTCATATAATACTTAAAAACAGGAATAACATTTTTGACCAACTGGACTCATTTCGTGGTGACAGGCCCCATTTTATTTATTTATTTTATTATTATTTTTTATTTTTTATTTTTTTAATTTATTTATTTATTTCGGTTTAAAAAGACATAAATAAACATGATTCAAAGGTCCAAGGACCACAACTGATCGTGTTTATAAGTAAAGCAATAAACTTATAGATACAGTAAATATACAATAGTGAGCGCAACAGACAGGTATAAGGAGTACAAGATGGCAATAAAGATGAATCTTTATATAATGACAAGAGTCATTACATTTTTCGCTCTAAGCAGATGATTGTGAGATAATTTTCCTTTACTCTAGCTTTGAAAATGGAGACATTCCCAATGTAATGCATCATGAATAATTAATTCGACAAATGCCAATTAACTACACCTGGGGCGAGAGTGACAACTGTAGATAAGATGCTCCAAGGACATACCTATAAGAAGTGTCATGTGTGATAGAGTATTCATGTGTGATTTCTTGTATTGTGGTGTATTAGGGAATATACATGCAGATCTTGTTTCGATGACTTGATTGAAATTTGTTTTGTCACACATTGTAGATTTAAACCATTTTGTAATTAATTTTTTTTATTTTAATTTTACATTTATTCCACTATTTATACCACTATTAAACAATATACATTGTATAGCTTGTTGAACAAATTTGAGGGAAAAAAACAGAGCAAATATTTTAAGCAACCTTATAATGAAAATTTTGGTTTTAAAAGGAAGGAAAGGTTAGATGGAACAAATCAATGGAGAAGGAAATTACATCATAGGCTAATAAAATGTTGATATTTTCAAAACTTTCTTCAGGATTCCAGACTGATTTCAGTTGGACTGCTTACCTAAAGATGACCAGATCTACCTCAGCACCCAGACATCTCTTCAGCAACTATGAAAATGTGAGTATGCCCTTTGGCAAGACATTGATCTACATTTGCCACTCTCCACCCAGGTGTTAAATGGGTATCTGGTAGGATGCAAAAGTTAATGTGGTTGGATTAGCAAGTGGCGCTTGTAAAATGGTGACATGCCGGAATGCTCCCCAGGGAGTGGAAAATGTGCATACATTATGTGCAGGTAAGCCTGAATCCGATGACCGGGGTAATAATATGTACTGCGCCTAGAAAAAAAGTATTAGGCGCATTATAAATGTGAGCTATTATAATTATTATTATGATGATACCAACAGGTTGTGGCCCCAAAGGTGAGACTCGATCTGGTATATTGCCGTTTGGTCTACAACCAGTTTGTCTACTGTTTGTCAACATGGTTTAATAATCTTTTAATCATAATAGATAATAATCAACAAATGATTATTAAAACCTATGGATGGTAGATGAAATGCTTTGTTGAACAGCATCCCTCTTTCCATAAGGGAAATTACCTGTCTTGCCACCTTCAAAAGATCCCTCAAAACTCACCATTTTCCCCAATGATCTTTATATATACTTCATGTACTGTAAATTTTTGCCCTCTTTTCAAATATTTGTATTTGTAAGTACTATGGTACTTATTGATTTTAGCGCTCCTAAATATTAGATTTTATTATGATTATTACATTTCTCATTGAATTTATCATTCCGAAAATATATTGGTCGTCTCGCAGGAAACCATGACTCCCCAGGGCTTCCGCAAGGGCATGAAGCTGGAGGCCGTGGACCGGAAGAACCCATCCCTCATCTGCGTTGCCACGGTAACGGACATCATGGATAACCGATTCCTCATCCATTTTGATGCGTGGGAAGACATGTATGATTACTGGTGCGATGCTGCATCACCCTACATACATCCCGTGGGCTGGTGCGAGGAGAATGGATTGGCACTGACACCGCCAAACGGTAATAATTTGATTAATTTAAGTTCACATTTATCAAAATTTTGAATGATTAATTGATGCACCCATTAAGCTGAATTTCATTTATTCAGCGCCGTAAAACTATTTTCATAGCAATTGCCTGATCGGCTCTTGAATTTGATGACCAGGGCCCCGACTAACAAGGAGTTGCGATTGATCCAAATCAATTGCAAGTCCTTCAATCAATCGCAGGTTTGCAGTCTCCTATCTCTTATGTACATAGTTGCGATTGATATCAATCTTAAAAACAGGGCCCTGAACTTACAGTCTAACAAGACGGCAGGTCAATTTCACTGGTAACTATTTTGTATGATGAGTCTTGAAGAATAGAACAAAACTTCCTTAAATTTGAAAAAAATTACATTGCAAAGTTATTTTCTTTTCCTGTGTATAATCAAAATGATTGAAATTATTTGATGAAAACTTCAACTGCGAAATATTTGTCTGTTTTCAGTAGGATAAAGAATGATTTTGTTGTTGTTCAAATTTGTGTTGCAGATATGCTCATGGTCTGTGTCTGTTAGGGTCACAGTGTTTATAACATTGATATGTCTCAAAAACTGTTTGGTACACAATTGTATCTCCTTGGGTCATCTGCTTTCCCTTCACTTATCCTCTCCTTTATTGATATGCATGTGCAATCAGGGGATTGTTTCACAAAGATGAAGATCAACTTTAAGTTGGTTTAACCATGGCAGGCTGTTCATGCCACTGTTTGCTCTCACCATTATGATCTTTAGATACTATTTTTCCTTCGATAATGAATTATTAACAAATGTAAATTCTGTAGATTTGTGACCATGATTTGTACGTCCCTTGAGAGACCAATGCCAGTAAATGGTGAAAGCAAACAGTGGCATGAACTGCCTGCCATAGTTAAGTCCAACTTAAAGTCGTCTTAGTCTTTGTGAAACATTACCCTGATTTCCTGTCTCTGAAACAGCAAAATTTAAAAGATTAGAGTCATGTAAAAATCTCATTGATTATTGTGTGGATTTCAGACTATCCTGATCTACAAAACTTCACCTGGCCGGACTACCTTGCCAAGTCCAAATCAGTCGCCGTCCCTACCAGAGCATTCAAACCGGTGAGTCTTCCTAGTAGAGATACGCACATACATTATCATGTACATAATACAGCTGAACATTAATTATCATATTGAATGCATATGATGAAAATCTTGGCATATGTTCTCATGTGTTAGAGTCAGATTTACATTGAGAAATAAATTTTCAGTGTCCTGTTACATACATATAGAAGCAGGATATCAACGTCCACAAGTCAAAGGCCATATTGTCCAACCCGAAAAAGCATTTTGCTTGAAATACTGAAGTTACGGCAGGGTTATGTCAATGTAAGGAACACAAAAGCTCTTTTGGAGTACTTGCCAGTTCAGCATTATCTCTTAAAACCCCTCTGCACTAGTTTGGCCAGGAGGGATTAGACCTACCTGCAAGGTCACTGCCTGGTTGTTATCTCATCCAATCAGTTCTCAATTAACATAAGAAAAAGGGGTGCATGGGGGACCAATGGTCACCGATTAGGCATTGTTTGCTATACAGTGGGCCTTTAAAGGAATGTTTTCAAAGTAGCTTTTGTAGGTAACTTTGTAAAGTAACTTCTCTTCTCTTCTCTGTTTAGCGCCCCCCGATCCTGTTTCAAGTCGGTATGAAGTTAGAGTGTGTCGACAAGAGGAATGCGTCTCTCATCAGAGCTGCTACCATAACAGAAGTAGAGGACTACAGGATGCTGGTAAAAACCAATTTCATCTTCTACTCCTCTTCATAATAATATTGGGTTCTTGTATAGCGCTCGTATCTATCAGACTTGACACTCAAGGCGCTCCTGATTGTTACACTGGCTTTAGCACTGCTGCCATTACGGCGCGACATCATTTCAAGGAATTAATTCCTGTCAGGTACCTATTTACATCACCTGGGTTGAGTGTGGCAAATATAGATCAATGTCTTGCCAAAGGACATTAGTGCAGCGGGGGGACTTGAACCCCTCACCTTGTGATTTGCAGTCAGGTGACTTATCCACTAGACCACATCACCTCTACATGTATGTATTAATATTACCGGTAGTCACATAGTTCACCAGTTATTTTCTTGTGCATTTAGATTCACTTTGATGGTTGGGACACAATCTATGATTTCTGGATCGATGATGACAGCGCAGATATCCATCCAGTGGGTTGGTGTTCCAAGTCCGGTCATCCCCTTGTACCACCCATTAATCTTCTTATTCCTGATAATACTGGGTAAGAATGGTTTGCTATGCTTCCTTCACTAGGCCTGTCTTCATCAGCTCAATTTTGCCAAATAACCTGCTACTTTAACTATCCCGATTGGCAATTATCCAGCTAATTTGCGTCTTCATCAGCCAGCAGTTGCAATTAGCTGGATATTTGGTAGAGATAATCATCCCAAGATATCTTGGGCTAGTTTGCAAAATATCCCGCTATTTGTCCAGCCCGAAGACTCGCACTATGCGTGAACGCTGAGCAAAATATCTTAACCCTATTTAGCCCGAGGGGGGGGGGGGGGGGGGGAGGGGGCTTTAGAAGCCCCCCCCCCCCCTTAACATTTTTCACGATAATTTTTTAACGCAAGAAAATCTTGCACTGAAAGTTTGGTGACTTTTTTCTTTCGAGTCTTGCGCATCTTTTGAAAGAATTTTTTTGAAAATCGGACCTACCATTACAAAGTCACGTGTCCTTATGTCTTCGCATGTCAGCCCGAAAATCACTCTTTTTTGTGATTTGTGTACAAAACATATGGAAATCTCATTTTTCAAATAAAGAGATAAAACATTGGTTATTTGGTCTTGTTTATAGTTGTTTATATAGGTGTTTATTTTGGGGTCAAAATAGTTGAATTATAGTTGGAAATGAAATAAAACAACAAAAACAATAAAATACATAAGTTAAAAAAACAAAGAAATACATAAGAAATTATCAAAACAATACCTAACATAAGGAATAACCCTGGTTTTTCATTTTTTTTGTGTTGTATTATTATTCCAAATGGTCTAACAAATATATGTAGTGAGAAAGAATGCTTAAATATGAATAATGTCTGATTTATGGGCAAAAATGTGAATTTTATGACCCTATTTGCATAAATTACCATAAATATGCAAATGAGTGAATATTTCAAAAAATTGAAATTACCATAATATTCTATACACTTCACTTGGCATGTATGCAAATTTTCGTGGCGATCGGGCGTTTCACGGCCGAGATCATAGGGGGGGGGGGCCTTAGAAGCCCCCCCCCCCCCCCCCAACGGCTTTAGGTCCTCTCTAAGGGACACGGTAATGAGGATTAATACCTTACCAATGGGCACTAGCGCATGGACTTGGTTTTGAGCCCAGGACCTTCCCATAACAAGACCACTGCTTTTTCACTGAGCCATTTCGCTTCCTGCAACTATTAAAGCAAGTACTACTCCCACTACCACTACCACTACCACTACTAATACTTACTACCTACCACCACTACTACTACTACAAATTAATAATACACACTGCAACACACATTATTGCTTTGATGTACAGCTACAGACTCAAATAACCATGTTTCATGTCCCTCGCAGGCAATCGGGCTGTCCTACCCCTGGCTGTAATGGAGTAGGCCATATCAAGGGTGCAAAGTACACAGGTCACCACAGGTAAACTCCATTCCATTTTTCCTTGTACATTTTATATACATTTGCCAGTCAAAACTAGAGATACATTCAAAGATCAAAAGAAGTGTGTTATTCAATAGCGAAGGGTTTGACCTGTATCTTCCTGTAGTGTTAAATAATGATATTTTATTTTTCTAATCCTATAAAATAGCAGGTAAATTCCATTCCATTTTTCCTTGTACCTTTTCTATACATTTTCCAGTCAAAACTAGAGATGCATTCAAAGATTAAAAGAAGTGTGTTATTCAATGGCAAAGGGTTTGACCTGTCCTGTAATTTTAAATAATGATAATCTGTTTTTTCTAATCCTATGAAAATAGCTGAAATATTATAGATTTGTTTGCTACGTTTTCAAGTATATGTACAATGAATGTTACAATAGTAACATTTAATTGAATATTTCTCTCTAAGATATTAATCATATGATTCAAGCTAAGAAGAACAAAAATCTTTAAGTACAATGTTGCTTGCTGTAGATTGATTAAATGTACATGAAGAAATCTATATTTTGTTTCTCTCTTCATCTATTAATATCATAAATGCATAAATCTATGTTTTTCAATATTATTTCACTCTTTGAACATCAATTCATGTATGTCTTTGCACCTCTTTCTCATTATCTCTATCTGTTGTCCTCTTTTTCTCATTTTCTCTTTTTCTGTGTCTCTCTATCTCACTTTGTGTCTTTTGTTGTCTGTTTGTCTGTCTGTCTTCTCCTGTCTCATTGTTTCCAATTAATAATATAATGAAAGACACCCGCGGGAGACAAGAAAAGCGGTGTCTTTTGAGGCAGGTAGTCTTTATGTGCAGGTTCCCTGTAACTCTATTCAAGGGAGACAAACATTATTTATAGGCAGATGGTCTTTCTAGATACAGGTGGCTTGCTAAAGCTGGGCCCGTTGCTAAATTTTAGGCCCGTTGCATAAAATTTACCATTGATAGTAACTTTTGCCATGGTAACTTGTGTTGAAACCTTGTTTTGATCGGCTGTTGAATGATGTTGCCATGTGGTATATGTAATAACCATTAATGGCAAAGTTACTACAAATGGTAAGTTATATGCAATGGGGCCCAGGTTTGACATTTGACCTCTGTGTGACATTTGACCCTTCTACCCCACCACACAGTGCATTTGGCTGCCCGTACTCCCAGATGAACATGACCAAAGAGAACACCCTTCATGACAGACTAGCCCCGGAGAGAGGGGCGGCAAGTCTTCTAACAAAGTCATCCCCCTCATCACCCATCCTCCTACCAGAACCAAAGTAAGATTGTAAATCCCCCTCTAGATATATAGATCTGAATATGCCACATTATACCTCCATATATACTTGGAACTCATTTTATGAACATATTTTCTTACAAAGTACAATTTTTTTAATACAATTTTTTTAATACAATTTTTAAAAACGCATAAAAACAGACTGGTTAAGTGATTCTAGGTATGAGGATGCAATATTATATTGTGCTTGGAAATCACTTTACAATATCACTCAGCTATTTAAGTCTTTACTCAGAGCCACAAATACATGTGGGTTCCTTATGTAAGTGGGACACCAAAAATTACCCATTTGTTATTATTGTTATTTTAATCTTCTGCATAAAATTATACATGCCCTGTGTGTGCGGGAAGTGATTATTTTATGTCATCTTTAAAACCTTCACATGGTACTAATGTCTTTTGGCAAGGCTTTATCCTTATTAAAAATCCCCCCCCCCCCCCCTCAGTACAGTAAGGGTTAAGCCATAATTGTTTGTGTTAATGATTGCCATGTGCCCTCACAGTGACCATATGGTTGGAATAATCTCCAGGGAGTGGAGATGGTGCACATTGTGCATGAATGAATCCTATGACAGGGGTCATAATATCTGTAAAGTGCGTAGAGAGGGTATTTTGTAAAGCGCTATATAAATCCAGATTATTATTTTTAAGCTTATATTGTCATACGTCTGTATGCTTCTGTATTATTTACAATAGCAAATGTATAATGATCGTAATCTTCTAGGTTGGTATTCTCGAAAGCGGACTAACTTTAGTCCATGGTTTAATCTACCGACTAAGTATGTAATGCCATGTGTCCATATGAATATATTTTTGAATAATTTGATATGTCCCTAAATTACCATGATAACATAATTATATCATTGTTATATTGTTGTTTATTAATAATGTTATTACATTTTATTTTAATTTAGTGACGGATTAAATTATTCAAAAACGTATTCATAAGGACACTTGGCAGGGGTTATAATATCTATAAAGTGCTTAGAGATGGTATTTTGTATTAAGCGCTATATAAATCTAGATTATTATTATCTCTTCATGTGATAGGTGTCCAACCCCCAGTTGTGATGGAAGTGGTCATGTGACAGGGAAGTACACCAGTCATCATAAGACGTCCGGATGCCCTCTGGCGGAGAAGAACCAGAACAAGATGCCTCCTACCAAAGAACCGGTCCCGCTGGTCCCGCTGCATAAACACCACCAGAAAGGGCGCCCTCCCATGTCCGGCAAAGGAACAGGGCTCGGCAGGGGCAGGAAAAGGTGGGATTGCATATTTATATATACAGTGAAACCTGTGAATAAAGACCACCCAAGGAAGATAAGAAAAAGTGGTCTTTACAGACAGGTTGTCTTTAAGTCCAGGTTCCTTTAGTACATGTTTCAATGAGAAACCATTTACAAGGGAAACAAAAATTGTGGTCTTTGTAGACAGGTGGTGGCTAAACCAGGTTTGGGATCGAAATTCATATATATATATATATATATATAGGACACAAGGTAGATAAATAAAAACACCGGAGAAGTGAATATTCCACTGACGTTTCGGGCATAGCCCTTTATCGAAGTGATTCAAGCATAAACAACAAATACAAAAACAAAAATATAGGCGACGCTTGGTAGTCAAGATGCAAAGGCGCGTGAGAGTACGCGAAAGAAGAGAAAAAGAGATAGAGAAACGTCACAAAGCTCAAAAGTTGGACCATTGTGACGTGAGAAAATAGGAGAAAATTAGAAATATAGGGAGCGTTAGAAGAGCGTATCTCCAGGGGAGATACGCGGAAAGCAAAACAAAAGGAAAAGAAGAGGCGCACAGAAAGAAAAATAAGCAATTGAAAAAGCATTATGACGTAATAAAGATATTCAAGTTCAACAAAGTTCAGTGTGAGTTAGGGAAAGATCTGAAAGTGGCGTTCATCCCGTCCGGGTGGAGAGTGCCAAGTTTGAAGATTATCCTCTCCTCCATCAGCTTCCTTTCTTTCTCATCTCGGCAAGATTTCAGCACACATACTTGAAGGTCATCAGCATTGTGATCTCCGATGTTGAAGTGGTGAGCTACAGGTAGTCCGGCTGTCTTCAGGCGTATGGAACGCAGATGCTCCGTGATTCTATCGGCTAGGCGTCTCTTTGTCTCCCCGATGTACACCATGGAACAGCGGGTACATGTCAATCCGTAAATGACATTAGTGGTGGTACATGTGAATTCTCCTCTGATATGCCAAGTTCCTCTGGGGCCCACCACATCATGAGATGAGACATGGGCGCAGGTCTTGCAACGAGGACGCTTACACCGAGTGGTACCAGGATTAGTGATGCTGTGGGGTATCTGACTGGGAAGTCTTGAGCAGACAAGTTCGTTTTTGATGTTCTTCCCCCTCCGGTACGCCGTGATGAATGGGTTGGCCCCAAATACACTAAGAGTCGTCTCGTCAGCCCGGAGGATGTTGATGTTTTCACGTACGGCCTTAGCAATTCGCTGAGATGTATGGTTGTACGTGAGTACAAGAGGGGTGCGGGAATTAGAATTCTTACGTCTCTTAGTCAGAGCGTCATGTTGTGTGATTCGGCTAGCCTTCATCATTCCCCCTTCGACGATCTTGTCGGGATAGCCTCTGTCAGAGAAGAAAGTTCTCATCTCCTTCGCTCTTGACTTGAAATTAGTGTCGTCGCTGCAAATTCGTCTTAGTCTCAGAAATTGTGAAAAGGGGATGGCCTTCTTACATGATGGGGGATGACAAGAGTCGAACCTGAGATATGAATGCGAGTCCGTAGGTTTGTAGTGAATATCAGTCGCAAGAGTGTCACCCTCCACACTGACTGTAACATCGAGAAATGTTATAGACTCATCTGAGATGTCATGAGTGAAACGCAGTGATCGATGATAACTATTCACGTACTGGATGAACCTCTCTAGTTCGTCTCTAGTGCTCGTGAACACGCCTACGTAATCGTCGATGTAACGCTTCAGGAGAACCGGTTTAGGATGTTGATAATTCTGTAGCATTTGCTCCTCGATGTGCCCAACGAAGAGGCATGCATAAGCTGGTCCCATCTTGGTGCCCATGGCAACGCCCTTCTTCTGTGAGTAGCATTCACCGTCAAAGTTGAAAGACGACAAAGTGAGGACGAGCTCCGCCAATCTAAGTAGAGTAGCGTCGCTGGGTCTGTCTCTGCTTGGATAACGTTGAAGGAAATGTTTGAAGGCTATCAAACATTTCCTTCAACGCTATCCAAGCAGAAACCTGCGCCCATGTCTCATCTCATGATGTGGTGGGCCCCAGAGGAACTTGGCATATCAGAGGAGAATTCACATGTACCACCACTAATGTCATTTACGGATTGACATGTACCCGCTGTTCCATGGTGTACATCGGGGAGACAAAGAGACGCCTAGCCGATAGAATCACGGAGCATCTGCGTTCCATACGCCTGAAGACAGCCGGACTACCTGTAGCTCACCACTTCAACATCGGAGATCACAATGCTGATGACCTTCAAGTATGTGTGCTGAAATCTTGCCGAGATGAGAAAGAAAGGAAGCTGATGGAGGAGAGGATAATCTTCAAACTTGGCACTCTCCACCCGGACGGGATGAACGCCACTTTCAGATCTTTCCCTAACTCACACTGAACTTTGTTGAACTTGAATATCTTTATTACGTCATAATGCTTTTTCAATTGCTTATTTTTCTTTCTGTGCGCCTCTTCTTTTCCTTTTGTTTTGCTTTCCGCGTATCTCCCCTGGAGATACGCTCTTCTAACGCTCCCTATATTTCTAATTTTCTCCTATTTTCTCACGTCACAATGGTCCAACTTTTGAGCTTTGTGACGTTTCTCTATCTCTTTTTCTCTTCTTTCGCGTACTCTCACGCGCCTTTGCATCTTGACTACCAAGCGTCGCCTATATTTTTGTTTTTGTATTTGTTGTTTATGCTTGAATCACTTCGATAAAGGGCTATGCCCGAAACGTCAGTGGAATATTCACTTCTCCGGTGTTTTTATTTATCTACCTTGTGTCCTATTCATTTTATGCACCGACGCAGAACCATTTATTTATATATATATATATATATATATATAAATATCCCTAGGAAAATCTTTCCTGTTTGTGGCCCAATAGAAGTGAATTGAAACTGCACATAAAATTAAGATAAAATTATGCAGATAATAAGATAACATTATGCAGATAATGTCATAAAAATATGATAATTAGATAAAAATATGATAATAAAATAAAACTATGGAGATAATAAATCAAAAGTCATGATGATAAGATAAAATAATGAAGATAATTATACTAAATTAAAAACTATGAAGATAAAAAATATAAAATTATTAAGATAATAAGATGAAAAATATGAAGATGTTGAAATAAAACTATGAACAAAATAAATTCAATTTATGAAGATAATAAGATATAATTGTGACAATAATAAGATAATATTATGACAATTATAAGATTAAATTAATGAATGGGGGTTTACCTGTTACAGATACAGAACTGCTCAAGTTAACTTTACAGTCTACATTACCAGACCTTAACCTGATGATGACTGAATTCTCTCATTCCCATAGGCTGTAATACAGGGGTCATCCGTTCCCGTAGGTCATGGGTTAAAGACCATGTCCAAACTGAAAATGAATAGATGAAGGATATATCAAAGGAAAGCTTACAATCCATAGATTACAATAATACCAATTATATGCTACTTTAGTGCTTGTCAGATGAATCATGGCTCTCTGAAAACTAAAAATCTAAAGCTTTGAAAATTTGGAGATGTTGACCTAAAACTATGTGGAGTACCGGAACACACAATGACTTTGCATCAATTAAGCATGCATGGCTCATTGTCTATTGCTCTATATAGGCGAGCCGATCGAGTGCACATAATATGTCGTCACTGTTACTGCGGCAAATTTGACCCCTGTTGACCTGTATTTTGGAGAGGTGCAGAAAATAGGTTTTAATTCACTTTTGTGCAATAATGAAAGGGAAAATATTTTGAATTCCTTTATATTTGCATTTTATGTTCATTCAGCTTTCAATTGATAAAAAGTTGTATTTTCATCGGATAGGGTCTTAAATTTCAACTCTTCAATCTCTTTCTTCTGTTTTCATTCAGGCATAAGGACATGGTTGAACCAGGCAAGCAAAACAAGGTGGAAGGCCAAGGTAAGAATATCCAAATTTTCATTATGATAATAATAATAATAATAAACGGTGCTTACAAAGCGCATACCACCAAAGTCTCTATTCAAGTTCAAGTTCAATTTATTTCTCCACAAATGCAAAACATAGGGAGCTACATAGAATAAAATACATACATACAATACAATAATAGAACATGTACAATATATATAGAACGGCTCCAGTTGGAGCAATGTATGTTTTAAAAAGAAACAAATCTGCAAATGTGGAAGGGGTAGTCAAAAATAAAAAATGATTGGTCGAGGACTACCCCCAATAATTAAAACAAACTATACAATTAAAACTTAAAAGTAAATATAAGGTAAAATTATGAGTTGGTACAAAAACAAAAACAAAAGAAGAGGGAGAAAAATATCAAAGACAGGGGGGGGGGGGTGCATCTACCTATATGTGAATGTTGTAAAGGATGGGTTACTTAACAGGAATAATCTTAACTTAGCCTTAAAAGAATACAATGAAGAACAATTTTTGATGTCAGGTGGAAGATGACTCCATAACATAGGTCCATTGAAGGGTATCCGTTTTTGTAAAAAAGAAGTCCTAGCTATGGGTATATGGAAACTATTTGCATTTCTTGTAGCATATGAATGAATAGAAGAGTTCAGTATAACTAGGTCATCAAAGACAGGTGGCAAGTTGTTATGTTTGTACTGGAACATGAATTGACCAAGCTGCATAATATATATAGAATTAACATTTAAATTATTCATCCGTTTAAATAGGGGTGCAGTATGTGCTCGGTAGGAAGATTTGGTTATCAAGCGTATGGCTTTCTTTTGAAGAACTAAAAGTCTATTCAGAAGGGTTACTGAGCAGTTGCCCCAAACAATATTTGCATACGACAAGTAAGGAAGCAGCAATGTATTATAAAGGTTACATAAGATTGACAAAGGAAATAGTTTATGTACAACATAAAGAATACCTATAGCACTGAAATCTTGGAGGCAATGTGGTTAACATGTGTCTTCCAGTTTAAGCCTTCATCTACATATATTCCTAAAAAATTTGTTGAACAGGCTCTGGATAAATATTCATCATTTAATTGCACATGTAATTCATCAACATCGAAATTTATATTTCTACCTTTAAACACCATATAATTAGTTTTAGTCATGTTGACCTTTAATTTATTAGCATAAAACCAGCATGAAACCTTCTCCAATTCTGTTTTCAAATCCCTATTCAGTTGCTGAACAGATTTACCAGACAAAAACATATTTGTGTCATCAGCAAATAATATAAAGGACAGTTTACTAGAAGCATAATGAAGATCATTAATGAATAATAGAAACAATGGGGGGCCAAGGATACTCCCTTGAGGAATTCCAGTCACAACGTTACATAAATCAGAAGACTGTTGATCAATAATAACAAATTGTTTACGATTATTCAAATCATTTTCAAACCAATTCAAGGAAATACCTCTAATACCATAAAATGAAAGTTTTTGTAACAAATATGAATGATTGACACTATCGAACACCTTAAAAAGATCAAGAAAGATACCAATTGAAACCAGTTTACTTTCTATGGCACAGGATACATAATTCATGAATTCTATTAAAGCCAAAAGTAATTAAAGCTAATTAGGAACGCCTTCTACAGAAATTCAATGTCTGTTGGTAATCCACAGGCAAAAGTTGATGGTTTCTTTTCTTTTGTTAAAGGGATCCGGTAACTTTGTCTCAGATTCTAAAACAAAATTCTGGATTTAGCTCATGATGCAATGATAATTATAAACCTTTAGGTCAGTCAGGAACCCCATGACTTTTACAAGCCGATCGCCTGTCTGATTATCAAGATATTTATGATTGGAATTACAAATTTTAAAACCGTTCGCCTGACGGTTTTCATAACACTACAGTCTATTGGGGAAAAAGAGTGAGGTAAAACCGGTCACTCAAAGATTTTTACTTTTTTGAGGCACTTCTTGATCATTTTGAAGCGCAATTTTTTTAAGGCTTCAATATTACACCATATCACATACACTGATAACATGCAGGGCCGTGTATCTCAGATTTAACATTGTTAAACGATCCCTTTAATGTATTGATTGTTTCTCTTCGTTTTCTTGTATTCTTTTTTATTTTTATACTCCTTTATGTTCCTGGAAATGAAATAAATCTAAATCTAAAGCCAAAGAAATGAAATATGAAGGACTAAACAGACTAGAAGAAATAAACATTCAAGATATAGTGGTTAGAATCCAAGTTTTATATATAAAAGCTTGAAAGCGAACAAAACATATTAGAGGCAAAGAAATAAAAAATTATTGTACATACTAGTAGGTATTTTTTCATCACAGCTGCTTTTTTTTGCCTTTTCAAAGGTGATAATTTGTTCATAAATTTTTGTAAGTCTATCACATTTTACTCTTTTTTGTGGCTAATATCTGATTTTAGGTATTTTCATATTTTTTTGACTCCATATTTGATTCAGTCCAGTTTGATTTAATAAAAAGAAAGCGGATGCTTTGTGAAATTTTAGAAATACATTTTTATTCATTGATTTTATTTTATAATTGTCCAGAGAAGTTACATTCAATTTCTTACCACATTCAAATAGTTAAAAACAACTTGCTGCAGTTGGAATAGTTCTTTGGAATCTCCTGAAAATGTTCAATTGTTTTGTTTCACTTTATATTTATTTTTGTTTGTTTGTTCGTTGTGGTTGTTGTTTTTAGTAAGTGATTCTTCACGAAAGTCTTAAAGCCCCACTGCACTAGTTTGGCCAGGATGGATTAGACCTCCCTGCATGGTCACTGACAGGTGGTAATCTCATCAAATCAGCTCTCAAATATCATAAGAAAAAGGGGACCATGGGGGACCAGCAGGCACCGCTTAGGCATTGTTTTCTTTATAGAGGGAGCAAGTAGCTACAAGTAGTTCAGTGGGGCTTTTAAGTTATTTTTGAATTTTCAGCCAAATGACATGTATGATTTATTCTGTTAAAAGAGGTTAATATCTCTTCTTTTTTTTGGGTGATAAATATTCAGATGGGCAATCGAACCTGCAGTCTCAGCTCCACCAATCCGTCTTCATGTCTGCCATGTCACCACACCCTGCCAAAGATCTGCCCCTCTGCTGGGAGCAACATTCCAAGCTGTTACCGGGCGTGGCCAACCTCTCGGCAGCCACCGTTGCTAGGTGGACCATGGACGAAGTGGCCAGCTTTGTCCAGAAGCTGCCCGGATGCCAGGAGCACGCGTCCAAGTTTGCTGATGAGGTGGGTTGATAATTATTGGGACTCGTAATGGCAAGACCCAAAGTAGGCCCTTGTCCAACTCCAATCATGAAAGTAATTTTGAGTCGTAGAAATGTTTGTGTGGACAAACAAAATATAAACAAACCAACGAGAAACGTCCTGAAAATCATGTTTAATGAGAAAATACAGTTTGATGACGCAAATGCGACATGTTATGTACATGTGTCAGGACTACTGCTAGTAACTGTTTCTCATATTCTTTTGTTCATTACTCAGCAATTACTAATTTCCCTTAAAGTCCTAAGTCATATGTTAGGTTTATGAAAAATACACTCAAAATTGTCGTTATGTCTTGTATGACATACACTTAATAGCTCAAAATATTTCATTGAGCATTGTTGAACTTTGCAAATGAAGCCAAAAGGTGAAATTTCCCAGCTCCCAGCTCCAGCAACAACCTAAATTGGTAGTTGTGAACTTTCAAAAAAATTCTTAAAGGGAGAGGGTTGTCAGTTCCAATGTGCAGTAGGCCATAATTCGCTGACCCCAGACTTGGTGGAAACAGCATTAATGGGTGTACAAATCTGCACACAGCAAACCCAAAGGCCTATCAAGAAATATAGTCTCTCGGAGAGTCTTCGCGTGAGGGGAAAATGAGATAATGACTTACCATATGGGGGGGGGGGGGGATGGATAGTAAATGCAAAGCATTACATTCGGTAAACACCCGAATGGTGTCAAATTTCACATGAAAGCCAACTGCCATGCGCCTTTAAGCCTGTCTGTACTAGTTTGGCCAGGGGGATTAGACCTCCCAGTAAGGTTACTGACAGGTGGCTATCTCATCAACTCAAGAAAAAGAGGATCATGGGGGACCAATGGTCACTGATTAGGAATTGTTTCCTATATAGAGGGAGCAAGTAGCTACAAGTAGTGCAGTCCTGCTTTAAGATATCAAATGTGAACCAGTGATTCTTTGACAATAATCCTTCTGCTATCATCCGTTCATCTTTGCAGCAAATTGATGGTGAAGCTTTCCTCCTGCTGACTCAGAGCGACATCGTCAAGATCATGACCATCAAGCTAGGTCCAGCGCTCAAGATCTACAACGCCATCCTCATCTTAAAGAACTCGGAAGAGAGCTGAGATACATCAAGTGTGCGATGGATAAATAGACACTAAACACAGCTCATGATGAAGTAGAACACCCTGAGCAAGTCTGGTGAATGCTTAGATACAGTGGAAGCTCATGAGGCAAGCTAGGTCCAGCGCTCAAGATCTACAACGCTATCCTCATCTTAAAGAACTCAAAAGAAAGCTGAGATACATCAAGTGTGCGATGGAGAATAGACACTAGAGACAGCTCATGATGAAGAAGAATACCCTGAGAGAGTCTTGTGAATGCTTACAGTGGAAACTTATGAGGACAAGGACGTTGAGACGATGAAAACTACCTTTTTATCTATTTGAAATCTTGTATCAAGATTGAAAGATGAGCATCTTTCCTAATAAGAGCCACTGGCGGGACTCAGTATGAAAATATTAACGAGATGCGATTTTAACCCTGAGGAATTTGGCTGAATGCTACATTAAATTAGATATTAAAAAGTATGCACTTTTTATAGAAATAGACACTTAACATGACTCTGGACGACACCAGTGTTGAGATGCAGTTTTCATCACTGGAACTCTGAAGAGTGCTACAATATTTATTCCAAGATTTGCATTTTTGTTTAAAAAATAGAAAGAGACTCGTGACAGGAATCAGGATGAAGGCAATATTGAGATGCCATTTCACCATGAGGAAGAGTGACAAGTTATTTATTCAAACATCAGCGTCTTAGACAAGAAGAGACTTTGACTGGGCTTAGGATGAAAACAACATGAAGATGCAATTTCTTTTCCCTGACAAATTTTGCTGAATGCTAAGTTCATTATTCAAATACTGCATCTTTTATAGAAATATGATTCATATGACTCAAGATGGTAGCAAATTTGAGATGCAATTTTTTTCCTAAAGGATAAAAACTGACAATATTTATATGATTTCTTTTGGATGTTCAATAACCCAGACCTTGATGCTGAGATGCAAATTTCATCTCAATGCCTCTGAAGGAAGCAGAGATATTTATTTCATTTCTGTATGAGAGGAACACTTTATATATGCTTAGGATGAAATAGATTTTTAGATGCGATCAAAGGCTTAAAGGAACTAAGACTGACAGTAATTGATTCCAGGGATGCCAGTTTTCAGGCAATAACCTGAATTCAGGCCTTGGCGAGTTATTTTCAGACCATAGTCTAGGCTTTTTTGTGTACAAAATAGCTCATTCTAGGTGATTTTCAGGCCCTCTGATCAATTCTAACTGGCATCCCTGGATTATTATGTTATGATGGTGATCTTTTTTAAAAGAGGGACTCATGGAAACGTCTTGAGAAGTTGATTTGGAGTAGTAGTCTTGAATTCATAGGACTCTAAAGAAAAGAAAATTTCTACATTCTACATGTAAATGTAGATCTATTTTGTAGTGGGAGTATTGCAGGACTCCTGGGCCTCATCTTATAAATAGTTCCGATTAATTGCAACTTTTTGCAAATCGTATAAATCACGACTATGTACATAAGAGATAGAGAATTGCAAACTTGTGATTGATTGGGATCAATCGCAAGTCTTTATAAGACGGGGCCTTGATCTTGTCATGCAATCCTCATACAATACAATACACAAGAATGACATCTGTCTCACCTATTTAGGATAAAAAATTTGATTTTTTTTTTCAAAAGAGAGACAATATCAAGAGTTATCAGGAGCATAACTTTGGAGATAGGAACGACCAACTTTGAAAATTGGAACGACCAACTTTGGAGATTGGAACGACCAGCTTGGGGCCCCATAAACACGAAGCTTAGCAATTGATCATACAATTGACTTTTGCGGTTGATTGCACGTAGTGATATCAATTCAATCGTTTGGAAAAATCATTTGTACGATCAATGGTTTGAATTTATACCTCCCTTGTGAATGCAGGCCAGTGGAGTTTGGCCATATAATTTCTCTATTGTAGGATGACATTTCTATCTTGATGGAATCTGATAAAAGCTTAGATGTTATCTATCTTTTTGTTTTGAATTAATAAAACCAGGGGAGTGTTTCACAAAGTCTAAGATCGACTTCAAGTTGGACTTAACAATGGCAGGCCGTTCGTGTCACTGTTTGCTCTCACCATTTACTGGCATTGATCTCTCAAGGGACGTACAATCCACGGTCTCAAATCTAGAGAATTTACATTTTTCGTTAGTTCATTATTATTGAATGAAAAAATATCATCTATAGAACACACTTAAGAGACTAAAGTCCAACCCTAAGGTGATCTCAGTCTTTGTGAAACACTCCCCTGAGTGCATTCTTGCCAAAAGTATGAAGAAAAACAAACATACGGTGAAGTACATGATATATACATACATGTACCAAGCTTAATTCACAACTCTTTCACTAGCAGCTTGAGGACTTGTGACACATGAAAGTCCAGAAGACAAAGAAACTATTATGATTGAATTTGAAATGAAATTGTCTATGCTAAAGTATCAGTACATGCCCATCACATTGATGTACATGTATAATAATACCTTCATTATTATTGTATCACTATTCTCACTGTCAAGCACTATGAAATCTATTTTGCATCCATTTATGTGTAGTAATGGCTCTAGATTGGAAAGAGGTCCAACAATTGTATAATCTAAATACAAAGTAGACATGGACCTATTAGAAAGTCCTAGACCACTTGTTCTTGCCGCTATCGAGTAGGAGTGAGTCCAGTGAGTGAAATATTGGCCGGCGTGATTTTCAAATTTCCGGGGTCAAAGAAAATAAAAAATAAATTGCTCACTACCCCCCACTTAGCGAAATATCTGCCGGCACAATGTTCAATTTTCAGCATACTACATTTCAAATTGATTTCAAATTTGGGCCTCCCCCTAAGAAATCCTGGATCCGCGCCTGTAATCAACATCATTTATCTACCAAGTGCAAAAAGGTATTTCTGCTTTTACAAATTTTTCCAATGATAAATGTATGTGTGCGTAGCCGCCCAAAGAGACCCGTGGCTTGACATCCTGTCTGAAGGGTTGCAGGGATAAGCCTCGGTCACAAATTCCATTACGAACTGCTACGAACGCCGTACGAACGATTTTCAGACAACGGAAATTCGGGAAGACAATGGAAAAAGAGGGAGATTCGTTCAAACGTGACAGTAGCTTAAAATATCGGTGTAACTGAAGAGAGGGAAAAACTCTACCAAAGTACTTTTGTATCGTATGTACTGAGAAGATGTGTGATGTAACAACATTGATTTGTCGTTTCCCCAGAATTACTCATGCAATTCTCTCTGTTATTTATGGCATGCATGGTCACCCAACTCAATATGTACATGTGTATATGAAGATATGACTTTGTTGATGCAATTGTTGTCATTATTGTATTAAGACTTCAAACACTGTTTATTTTATACAAGTAAATGTTCTTGCTTCCATGACATTCATGGAAGTCACAAGACCGAAATATATGTGAAAATATCAAGTCTGGTTTAATATTGTGGCAGTGATGCTGAAGATTACTTAGGTGTTGATGATGATGATGATGGTGGTGGTGATAATGAGGATGATGATGGTTATGATGATGATAATGATGATGGTGATGATGACGGTGCTGCTGCTGCTGATGATGATGGTGTTGATAATGATGATGGATGATGATGATGGTGATGACGATAATGGTGGTGATGATGGTGATGATGATGGTGCTGCTGCTGATGATGATGATGGTGATGATGATGATGATGATGGATGATGATGATGATGGTAATGATGATAATGATGGTGATGATGATGGTGCTGCTGCTACTTCTGATGAGGATGGTAGTGGTGGTGCTGGTGATAATGACGACGGCAACTATGAGGATGAATCAATTATTGCTGTGGTTGGGAAGTTAATGATTAAGATGATTGATTATGAATGGTAGTAACGAAAAAAGATACCGAAGTACATAAGCATTCCAATTTATTTTTCTCTGTATTCTGACGAATACTAATAATCTGAATTTATATAGTGCTTAATACAAGATATCGTCTCTTA
This sequence comes from Strongylocentrotus droebachiensis, assembly GCA_035222895.1. NCBI lineage: Eukaryota > Metazoa > Echinodermata > Echinoidea > Camarodonta > Strongylocentrotidae > Strongylocentrotus > Strongylocentrotus droebachiensis. Next base: position 59,958 of record JAVYIG010009551.1, read on the forward strand.
GCGCTTTACAGATATTATTACCCCGGACATCAAATTCATTCACGCACAATGTGCACCATCTCCACTTCCTTCGGAGTATTCCTACCATATGATCACCATTAGGTCATATGGCAGTTACTAACACAGAATTTATTCATCCTACCCGGTCCCCATTTCTCTCCTGGGTATGGAGTGGCGATTGTTCATTAATGCCTTGCCAAAGGACATTAATGCTATGTCGGGGATCAAACCCACGACATTTGCATGTCAGGCCAAGTGATATTTGATTTCCCCCACTGTTATACATTCCCTTCTGCTATAATAATAATAATATTCAGCTTTTATATAGCGCGAATCACCATTAAGTCTCTAAGCGCTTCCAAACTTGGATATTATTACCCCGCCATTAACTTTTCTTGGATTAAAACCATATATCACATATATATATAATGAGCTACATTATTCATCATTTTTTGTATGTAGACTGCCCGTATAATATAAGATTTGATTTTTGTTATTGCAATATTGATCTAGGTTCTATCTAATTGGTGGGGTGGGGTAATCCAAGAAGAAAAAACCGGCTTCATATATTAAAATTCAATTATTTTTCTAAAGCATTGTGCGTAAAAAAATGCACTCCATGTGAAGGTAGTTTGAAAACTTATAACACACATCAAGCACAGTAAAGCAAATCACGAGCGTACATCATCTTATATTAATCTATCAATCATTCCATTGTTTATATACAAATTCATCTCAATCAGTATTGTCTATCCATCAATATCTTCGATACAGAAAGTGAAATTCATTTGAGGGTTTTGTTTTGTATACTGTCACAGTAATGAATACTGAGTGTTCAATCATCTATTATTTGTTTGGGTTGCTAAGAGTTTAAAACAAAAGTGCTATGACTGGGACAGGGGGGGGGGGGGTGGTACAAGGGTCGTGCACAGGCCCCCGCTATTCACTTTGTCCGTATAACTCCGATCCCATGCGTACTTCACGTCAATACAAAGAGAGAGGGAGAGGGAGAGAGAGAGAGAGAGAGAGAGAGAGAGAGAGAGAGAGAGAGAGAGAGAGAGAGAAAAGGGGGCGGATGGAAGATACCAGTGCCCCTTTAATGCCTTACATACTCTACGCCATCAAATAGAAACGGTCACTTGTGATGTAGATCGAAATAAAAGTACATGAGAGAGAATAAATATTGTGAAGTGTGAAGTGACGATGTTCATATAAACTTGTTAACAGAGGCGGATACAGGAAAGTCAGAAAGATCGAGGGGAAAGCTGGGCCGGCAAAGGGGGGGGGGGGAGGCGGGGGAGGATGAAAAAAAAAATCCATTAATTTTTTTTTTTTTTTTTTTTTTTTTTACTCTTCCTCTCTGTCTTTATCCGTCTCTCTCCGTCTCTTTCTCTCTCTCTCTCTCTCTCTCTGTCTCTCCCTCCCCCCTCTCTCTCTCTCCCATCTCTCTCGCCCTCTCTCTCTTTATCTCTCTCTCTCTCTTTTCTCTTTCTTTCATTATCTACCTTTCTCTTTATTTTATTTTCTCTGAAACGAGATTCGAGTAGGTCCAGTTTAGACATGTGGGGGGGGGGGGGGGGGGGGGCGGTGTGGGGGTATCTCCAGACTCCTGCCCGTAAAAGCATAGCGGTATTATACAAATAATACACAGCTGTGAGGGCATTAAAATGATGTTTTATAACATGATTTTACTAATGACCGGTCATTTATTTATAACAAATTAAGTGTTGGGCAAAATAAATGCCTGGTCCGTGTACGCTCTCGACGATCAACCAATCATTTAATTAGGATCCGCTTCATCATCTTATAAAGGCCTATATTCAAGTTTCGATTGCATAAATTAATCATAATAATACATAATGTTTTGGGTGGAGGTAGGATACACGAATGATGTTATACGGGCATCATGAATATTCATTACATCAGTCAACAGCCACTCAGATGACGAGTATTCACTTCACTCAAACGTTCTTGATAACCTGATAAGAGATCTATTTATCATTTGATCATTTGATCAGTATTGCGTATAAACCCACTTCAGCAATGGCTCACTTACAAGCTTTAATTCTTCTATTTCTGGTGTCAACTTTAAACCAAGTGTATACAGAGGGAAGCGAATACGGTAAGAACTATGTTTTGTCAATATCATGCATTCACTGACCATGTCACAATAGCTTTTATTATGATTTTATACAAACTCATTGATAAAACAATGTTACACTTTGTCACATTCATATCACTTCCATCCAAGACATCACTCTGGAGCAAAAGCACTGGCGTATTTGAAGAGGCAAGAAAGCGAATAACCCCTCAACAACTTTCCAAATAAAAGATAACAAGAATTACTTTTTTTTATTCAACAAGGTGAATAATCATCAAATTGTTCCTAAAACAGCATAAATCATGTAAATTGAGCGCATTTTTTTCGCATCGTCCTCCTGATTGGTCGCAGTGCGGCATATCCCCCAACAAGCCTGTAAAGTGGGGGTTAAAAGTAGCCAAACTGTAATAAGGGGAGGTGGAAATTGATGACACATTACCTGTAAAGTAAAATAAAATTTGCGCCCTTCTTATTTCTTTATTCTGACTAATATCCTCGAACATAAATTAATTAATTAATTAACATCAGGAATGGTTTATGTTGCTTTATGGCATCACGGCCTTTCACGGGTAAAAATTGCGATGAGTTGTAGAAGCAAACGAACCGTACCTCTGGGGCGGTCTAGTGGATCGTAGACCGGTCCAGGAATAGGGTCTAAGGATAGATTAGATAAAAGAACGTCAATCGCCCTTCCCTTCCAATCATTGATCGGCGAATTAAGTAATTTACTTGCTTAAAATAAAGGGATCATTATTGGTTGGGTTTTCACCAATGAATGAAGTTTACAAGTGGACAGTCATCTAAGAATAGATTGGTATCAAATGATACAAAATGAAAGTGATGCTTCTTGGTTCTCAACAACGATTGAATACCTTGCAGAATAAAAATATATCTGTTACAATTAATGGTACTTTATTAGAATGTGTATCAAAATAATAAACATGTAAGTGTCTAGCTGTGACGTTTGATGACACTCTGACATTCAATGCAAACATGCAGTGATGTCAAATTAATGTTATGCTTGATTTTAATGTGATTTGTATTTTGTAAACAGGTGGACAGTGTGGCTGTAACTGAGTGCATGTGGAGTAAGCTTGAGTGTGACGATGATATGTGTGTGTGTATGTGCGTGTGTTAGCCTACGTTACCCCTGTAATTTCTTTTCTTTATATAATATTGTTCATTGTCAGTTTTATGTTATTTTTAAACAGAGCCCTGTTTTAAACCAGCCTATTTTAGTGCTTGTAACGATGTTCTGTAATGATAATGTAGCTAAACATGTTACTCTGTCAAAAGATGCGAATGGGGGGGAGGGGGGGGGGGAGGGTCATGTGTCCCAAACCCCACTGGCATGATAAATAGATGAACAGACGTAAAGACAGACGGATAGACAGATAGATAGACAGACGGATAGGTATATATTTCATATTCTATATACTGTAGTTTATTTTTAAGGAAAGAGAATATTCAATAACTCGAAGCCTGAACCGCTGTACTTTGCAATGTTACCAATTGGTTTAGATGCTGCGGTTTCGCAAGACAACATTTCCTGTTATACATGATATGGAGCTACCAATCTTAAATTAATCACAGTAATTTGACCTTAATTAGCTACCATAGTATGACGCAAAGTATGTAAACTAAAAGATAATGGTTGTCATTTAGTGATGGAAGATCTTTCTTTTCGTTTTACATTTGCACTGGTCGTAATCAAGATGAATAACTTACATTTAATACTTTCGATATCAGTTCTATTCTCAGCACAATTTATTTCCTCAACAATCGAAGTGTTTTGATTTTAAGTGTATTTCATTAACTAGACTCGTTGTAGACTTACTGCTCCAGTTTCTTAAATTGCTCGCATTTGCTCAGTGGCGTATCTGGTCCGGTTTATTGCCATTTGGTCTACAACCAGTTCGTCTACTACCAAACTGGTCTAATAATCATGTCGTCTACCTATCATTTGGTCCAATGACCATTTAGGCTAATAGTCATTCGGTCTAATTTCTATTTGGTCTTATCTCTAATAAGTCTAGAACCCACTTGGTCTATTGCTCATTTAGTCTAGACCAATTTACAGACGGTCTAATTCCAAGTTTGCAAGATGCTCATTTTTTCGACTTAATTAAAAAAAAATGTGATCTAATAACTTTAGACCAAATGATAAGTAGACCAAATGATTATTAAACAATGAGTTTAGTAGACGGGCTGGTGTAGACCATATTGGAAAAGACTAAATGGGTATTAGACGAACTTGTTAAAGACAAAACAGCAATTCACCTCTGGACCTAGGCTTCGGAAGGGGGGGGGGGGGTGGTCGTGAATATCCCACCAATAATGATCCCTGTGTTTATAGCAAGACAATTATTTTATTCGGCGCTTAGCCAACTATTCTTATATTTTGTAAACGAATTTGATATCAATTTCGTTACATATTATTTACACCTGTCCATATATTATTGTGATTAGAAATGATTTGTATTCGTAAGCAAAGGAAGCATTAGAACAATACTTTGGATATTATTCTTACAGCTTTAAATTGGTAAAAAAACAGGTATTTGCGAATCCATTCCTTGTTTTGCAGTATGATATTTAACATTGTGAATAAGACGACGAAATTATAACATCGGATAGCATTTGAAAATTGATAACAATTTCATTGACTAGTGTTTCGTGGTAAGCAAATGAAATAGGGGGAGACTGTTTTATTAAAAGGGGACTTTAAAATAAACGTTTGAATGTATTACCCTGCACACTAATTTGCATTTCCCCGATGATTTTACTTTTTTCTGAAGTTATACTAGCATGAATTAGTCTAAAGTTGTATTAACATGATTAATGTACACCACGTTTTTACAACTCTCTTTTGAATGCATTCTCTTTTGTTCAATTCCAGATACTTTCCAGGTTTTCCTCGTTGATGGATCCATCGCTTCAGAGGGTAGAGTCGAGATCATTATCAACGGGGATCATTTACCTGTTTGCGAGGACAGATGGAGTCTGAACAATGCACGGGTCTTATGCAGAATGCTGGAGTATGATGGCGCCCTGGCAGCACCGGGCAATGCTATCTTCGGACAGGGCTCTGCAAATTACTCTTGGCATAGTGTTGATTGTGTCGGTACAGAATATCATCTTCTAGATTGCCCAAAATTGATGGGTGCAAAAGGCTGTACACATGCCGAGGTTGCTGGTGCCATTTGCTACTCAGAAGGTATGGTATTTTGCAGGCGCGCCGGAGGCAGTTTGGGAATGGGAGGGGGGGGGGGGGGGGCTCACCTTTCAGGGGTAGTGGCGTTATGAACAAAAACGTTTGGGGGCAGAAGAAAAATCTGCATCACCACCACCCTTACATGTTACATGCAGGCCCTGCGGAACGTTTTCAAAGTGGAGTATTAACGATCAGGTTAGCGAGCGTAGCGAGTGGAGCATAAATTGGCGTGGGGTCCAGGGGCGGAGCTCCTGGAAGCTCCGGGGTTTTAGGCAATTAATCTAGGTCAGATGAGCATATTTTAATACCTTATTTGTGACACTGACATGTCACTAATTGGCAGGGGTCCAGGGGGCGGAGCCCCTGGAAGCTCAGGGGTTTAAGGTATTTAATTAAGGTCAGAAGAGCATCCAGGGGCCCTCCTTAGGGCCCCTGGTGGGGTCCAGGGGGCAAAGCATCTGGAAGTCCAGGCGTGCAAGGTATTTAATTACGGTCAGATGAGCATCCAGATGGGCGGCCATAGGGCCCTTGGTAGGGTCTAGGGGGTGGAGCCCCTATTAGCTCAGGGGTTTTAGGCATTTAATTACGGTCAGATGAGTAAATTTTGATACCTTCCTTTTTTTCTCTAATTCTCTCTTTTTCTCTTTAACATACTTTTTCAAAAAAGTGAAGAGGGCTCGAGCCCCCAAACCCCGCCGTTCTGCAAGCCCTGACATGAAGGCTTCTTAAAAGGCATATTTTTTTGCCTGACTGGAAATTTGGGAATATGTAATTTTCCAACAAACGCATAAAACAGTGACACCATAGCCGAATGAAAGCATAATTAAGAATAGTACCCTGAACTACTGACAGTTTTTAGGATCGCATCAAAATAATTCTTGGGCACACTTCCATTCAATCTAGCTCCTTTCCGCGTTCGCCTTGTCGGAGGATCCTCCGTGACCGAGGGCCGGGTGGAGCTGATGTACGATGGGTCTTGGGGAACCATCTGCGATGATGCCTGGGGTCTCAAAGACGCAACGGTCGTTTGCCGAATGCTCGGGTTTGAAGGTGCTTTGGCCGCGCCGGGTAACGCTTCCTTCGGTCGAGGATCCGGCAATGTTCTGCTTGATGGAGTCACTTGTGATGGATCAGAAGACAACCTGGCAGAGTGTTCTCACAATGGCGTTGGTGTACATAATTGCAACCACGGTGAAGACGCAGGCGTCAAGTGCTTTTCTGGAGGTAAGGGGACCCTGCACGGAACTGTGAGCGTGTTAGAATCAGATTTTGAATTCTAGTTTTCTTTTAACATAACATACGTAGCGAGACGACTCTAGGGCCCCGTCTTACAAAGAGTTGGTATCAATCGCAACTTATTTGTGATTGATATCACTCGCAACTATGTACATAAGAGATAGGAGACTGCAAACTTTCGATTGATTGGAACACTTACGATCGATTTGGATCAATCGCAACTCTTTGTAAGACGGGGCCCAGTTATTAATATTCAATGCATCATGGAGTGGAAATTTAACCTTATGTAAATTCCTGATTATTTTTTATGTGTTAAAGGAATTTGTACGTAGCCCTGTAATCGCAATCATGTAGCACCCACCTGTTACCCGCTCTCTATTTATTAAGTACTGTTCATACGATCACCTTTGATAAAAGCTGAACTATTCTATTCCAACAGACCCCTTCAAAGTTCGTCTCATCGGAGGACCAGACGATTCAGAAGGAAGGGTCGAGATCTTCTACGATGGGTCTTGGGAAACCGTCTGCGACAATAACTGGGACTTCAAGGAAGCCCAAGTCGTTTGCCGAATGTTGGACTTTGACGGTGCATTGGCCGCACCTCGTGCTGCGGCTTACGGCCAGGGTTCTGGAGGGATTCTCCTGGATAATCTCGGTTGCGACGGAACAGAGGATAAGATAGCAGAATGCTACCATCGAGGGGTTGGCGTCCATAACTGCGAACATGCCAACGACGCAGGGGTTAGATGCTTCTCGGGGACAGGTACGATGTTCCAACCACCCACTTGAAACTATTCCTGGGGCAATTCAATTAAATCATATCCTCCTGACCACAAGCCTAAAACTAATAACTGACAATCAATCCTGTAAAAATTACCTCAGGATAATTAACCAAGTCAAACTAACCCTAACAATAATAAAGTATCTAGCTAATACTGAGTTTGTTAGAGTTTGTTAGTCTGTTGACAACTGGATTCTCGCATTCAAAAAGGCTAAATACAGGAGCCACCCGGTTCCAGTAAGCAATGGGTTATTAGTTTCAGTGCAATCTTAACATATTTTCGAAGCTTCATTTACCTATCAGGCGGTGTCATAATGGAGGAGCGGCGAATGAGTTTGTTTTAGAATTAGTTCTAAATTAGTATCTAATTTTTTTTTCAATCTAGATCCGTTCCAGGTTCGACTCATGGGCGGCGTCGATGATGCCGAAGGTAGAGTTGAAGTCCTTTACGACGGATCCTGGGGGACCATCTGTGACAGCGATTGGGATATCAGAGATGCGACGGTCGTTTGTCGAATGCTAGACTTCGATGGTGCTATGGAAGCAACGCACTCTGCTAGATTCGGGAAGGGTTCCGGTGACAGCATTCTGGAAGGTGTCCGTTGCAGGGGAACAGAGGACCATCTTGCAGACTGTTTGCATGGAGGATTCGGGAGCAATGTGTGCGACCATGAGAAAGATGCCGGTGCCATCTGCTATTCCAACGGTACGAGGAGTAATTTCGATATAATAATAATAATAATAATATTGGATTCTTATACAGCGCACGTATCGACCTTTCAAGGTCCTCAAGGCGCTCCAACATTACCCGGCTATGCTAGGCTGCCGATTTCGACGCTCACAGCATTTAAGGAATTCCTTCCTACCGGTTCCCATCTAACACCTGGGTGGAGAGTGGCAGGTGTAGATAAATGTCTTGCCAAAGGACATTAGTGTCCTTGTTGTTAACTGTCTAATCAAGCATAAGAATAGATGTAACACATACATCAATAAATTCAACTCAATACTTGTTCTGTTCATTTTGCAATCAAGTTTGTACGTTGTCGCCTTCATTTGGTGAGTCAAATACCTTGCCTTGATGTAGTCCTACGTCAGAGAAATGACGCCTCGTGTGAAAATGGCACTACATAATTAATCGCTTAAATATACTGCCACTCAATTTGATTTTTATTGTAAAAGAAGGTCTCACTTGCCGGAGGTATTGACATTGAAGAAAAAATCCTTAGGTGTACTTAACCTTGCATGGACCGACACATACCTGATTTGAATCGAGTACGTCAGGTCATTCACAAGAATGGCATGGAGGTTGTTTGGATCACGAACACCTCAGCTTTTACCCCCTCCATTTGAATAAGAACACAATCTCAAAGACTACCTACGGCAGTTCGACAGCCTTTGGCGTATGCTCTTGCTCGAACTGGACATTGACATATTATTAAATACGAACAGGATATCTGACTAAAGACAATACAGTATGATAATCATATTGTCCTTAGTTGATTAATTAAGTTGATGACTATTCAATCATAAACAAATATAATGTAGGCCTGCAACTGTTCTGTTATCAAATATTTCAATGCCTGCAAGACAAACCCAACTCCATACGTCGTTTGAATTGTTGGCCCCATATAGCAATTATGGAATATTCATCAAATATGAGAAAATTCCTGTTCATTAAATATTCTTTTCTTTTTCCTCCCATCTGATCCGAGCAGTTCGTCTTGAAGGAGGATCCAATGACGCTGAAGGTCGGGTCGAAATACAGCACCAGGGTGAATGGGGGACTATTTGCCACGACCAATGGGACATCTTAGACGCTACGGTCGTGTGCAGAATGCTTGGGTTCTAAGGTGCCTTGAAGGCTCCAGGATCAGCTTACTTTGGCAAAGGAATAGGAGCAATTTTCAATAAATATTCTTTTCTATTTCCTCCCATCTGATCCGAGCAGTTCGTCTCGTAGGAGGATCCAATGACGCTGAAGGTCGGGTCGAAATACAGCACCAGGGTGTATGGGGAACTATTTGCCACGACCAATGGGACATCCTAGACGCTACAGTCGTGTGCAGAATGCTTGGGTTCCAAGGTGCCTTGAAGGCTCCAGGATCAGCTTACTTTGGCAAAGGAACAGGAGACATCTTCTTGGACGAAGTTCAGTGCGCAGGAACAGAGTCTCGTCTTACGGACTGTAAACATAAGGGTATTGGTGAGCACAACTGCGCTCATACCGAGGACGCCAGCGTGGTTTGTGATAATAAAGGTAAACTCTACCGACTAGAAGTTCTTAGCTAATATTTTTCATTAATTTGTTTTTTAATATATTTATTTATTTATCATTTCCAATTAAGAACCAATAGCATGAAAAGGCAAAGCACAGTATCACATGAAGTAAAAATATTAACTGTAAATATATATATTTCTTAATGGAATTGAAGTACATTTCAAGGATTTTCTTTGTTTAGGCAATATCCCTTTAAACGAGGTATTAGTGCATTTCAATTCAAATATAGATAAGAATAAGTTATGTATTATCAAAAAAGGCCCCAAAATGTGAAAAGGGACAACAACAATAAAACAAGTACGTTAGAATTAAAACAAAAAGGAAATATATTTTTGCAAAGAAGAAAATCCTTTTTATCTTGCATTTTTTTAGAAATCTGTAAGTCTGTAAATTTGTAATATTTGTAAATATTTTGAATATTTTCAAGGACTATGTAGATCGTCGTGAAATATAATAAAAGTAATTCTTTGACCAAGTCACAGTATTATACTTTCAATCTATGACACTTGAATTCATAAAAACCTGTAAATGAATGAATAAAATTGCGATGAGTCATTGATTGATTTTGGTTTCTAATATTTGTCCATCCTATGTATATAAGTGCATTTACATTTTGCTGAAAACCAAATTGTATGATATACATTTGAGGCCTATCGGGGCTGTATTTTATATAGCCGAACTATCAACTTACATCATACACTTAATATGAAACTTTATCCAGTTCAGTGGGATTTCACTAGATTTGTGTTTTAATGAGGTCGGTCCATAATTGACCAATGTATTACTTAGTTCAATTTGATAAGAGTATTCTGCTTTAAAGCCCCACTGCACTACATGTAGCTACTTGCTCCCTCTATATAGAAAACAATGCTTAAGCGGTGGCCGTTATTCCTCCATGATCCTTTTTTTCTTATGTTAATTGAGAGCTGAGATGATGAGATAACCATGCACCTATCAGTGACCACGCTGGGTAATCTAATCCCTCCTGGCCAAACTAGTACAGACGGGCTTTAATGACTACATTCACCCATTCCCATTACTAATATCAAACTCATGTTATCCGCTCATTTCCCTCCGGTCAACTTTGACAGGTGGTATGGCAGTCAAGACGATCGTGGGTGCAGTACTCGGAACTATCATCATGATACTGCTAATCATCGGTGTGGCATCACTGGTGTATTATCGGCGAAAGAAAACCAAGGAAAGAGCCGAGGAGAACCCTTCACCATTTGCAGTGTCGAAGACCACTGGACCAACGAAGGACCTGGCACAACGCGAGGGTATCCAGATTCCTCCGAACCCACCCTGCAGGCCGTTGACATTGCCCAGGGTTTCACTGAAAAGAGATGTGAAACCAGGCGAGACAATGTTCATCTACCAAAGCCCCAAACCAGAAGATGGAGGCCTTGATGATATCGATGAAGAGAGGAAGCATCTGTACATGTCTATGGAATCAGAATACCTCGTGCCCTCTGCGGTGATAGATGATGTGTGTATTCCCTCTCTCGAACTGGGGTCGGATGCGCCAGCAGATGTTCCAGCTGCTGCCGAGGAATCTGTTTATATGGGAGACCAGCTGGTCGAAGCCGACGATCTCTCAGAGATCGACGGCTAGGGTTCTATTCTACAGGATGAAACCACCAGAGTATGAAGTTGTATTTTATACAAGCAAAGGGAACTGTCGTGAGGAGGCGCGATAGCTCAGATGGTAGAGCAGTGGTCTCGTAATCCGGTTCGAAACCAAGGCGATGCACTAGTGCACTTTGGTAAGGGCATTAATCCTCTATCGGAGAGGACCTAAGGCCGTCGGTCCTCTGGTTGCTTACTAACAAGCAGTCAGGGAAAACAACTACCACTACACACAATTTGAATAAGAAGACAGATTCTCACAAAGCAAGCACAGTAGGATACCGGTTTTTGTCTGAACTGTATATATTGCATTGAGAATTTGAAATTAGCTTTAAGTACATGGTTTCAAATTCTAATTTGAATCCTTTTTTGTTTTCACTCTATATATCTTTATTAAAAATGTCAATGTCTTTTTCTAGCCAATTAATAGTTAAAAGTACAGGTACCAGGCCTGATGAAAAAATAACGGTGTCGTAATCATTTCAAAGGATAATAGAAGTTAAAATAATTATTCTGGATGTAAATAGCGCCGATTACAGCTACGTACGATCCATCTTGAGCAAAAGGATTAATCCTTTACTGAATATAGACTCTGGCTAGTCAATATCACCTATCTTCGCTCCTGTGATCCCGAAGGGGTGAAGAACCACTTGGCTTGAGAAATTCCGTGGAGCACATGGAAGCTTGCTTACTAAATTGTGATGTTGGTAGAAGCCTTAAAGCCCCATTACACTCCTTAAAGCTACTTGCGCCCTCTATATAGCAAACAATGCCTAATCGGTGCCTGTTGGTCCCCCATGATCCCCTTTTTCTTATGTTATTTGAGAGCCGAGTTGATGAGATAACCACCTGTCAGTGACCATGCTGGGTCTCATTCCTCTTGGCCAAACTAGTGCAGATTGACTCTAATCCTTCACTGAATAGGGACTCTGGCTAATAATATCACCTATCTTCGCTCCGGTGATCCCGAGGCAGCAGACAGCAAGAAACTGTGTGAAGAATCACTAGGCTTAGGAAGTTCACAAGAGCAGATGGAAGCTTGCTTACTAAACTGGGATGTTGGTAGAAGCCTAAATCACATGTTATTATTACCAGAACAAACGAAAGTTTATGTAATCCATCTACGATGTATCTGGATGCTCTTCTATTCCGTCCGGGTGCCCATTTAACATCTGGGTGGAGAGAAGCTTCTGTATAATGGAAACAGATTAATTGCTTTCAGTGTCTTTCTTAACTGAGCCTACTTAGTTTCTATACTTTGTTTATGAACTCTCAAAAGTATATGTTGCTTTTTTTTCAAAGTCTAATACACGCCGAAATATGCTAATATTTAGTTTTCAACGGATTTAAGAACTAATTACCGTCTATACTATAATGTTACATTAAGATAATATAAATATGCAACAAAGTTTTGTTAAACGAAAAAGCAAATCAAAACAAAACAAACCATTCGGTCATTACGAGGATACCAAATACTTGTATATTATGTTTATCCATGTTCTTATTTATTCTTTATTGCTGTTATGCATTTGTGTTCATGATTTTGTTATTATTATCATTATTATTATTATATATATATATATATATATATATATATATATTTAAACTATTGTTCCTCATTATGTTTAAAAGGGCTTCATGGAAGCCCACCATTATTGGTCATAATGAGTCCCCCCCCCCCCCCCCCGTCTAAATATCAGAAATAAATAAATAAAACCCATGAACTTCGTAACTCAGCCGGGTGGTTGAACCATTCGATTATGGCACATATGATATTCTTATTTCTTGTCACTTAAATGTACTCTTTCGAACATTTCCGTGGGTTCTTGGTATAAGATACAAAATTTATTTATTCATGTATATTCGAAAAGTTTGCTAAAAACAAGAAAGTAACACACGGAATAATCAAAATTATGCATCAGTATATGAATATTATGTAGACATAAATCTAATTTTATTGTTCAAGGAATACATGTAACGGAGCGGAACAATATTTGGCAACAATTTTGCTTACGTTATGCAAGAAAATGAAGTAAATGAGAATAAATATCGAGCACATACAAACGAAAATATAACCCTGATGTTAAATAGATTTAGAGATACATGTATATTACCAAATCATTGAGCATACGAATAAAGAGTACACAAATTAATAATAAATCTTACTGTCAAGATTTTCTTTAAAAATGAATTGAGTAATTCTTTACTTAAAAATTGTCTATTCCTTTCCATGGTTTTTACCATTAATGTACTATTTGTAAAAAATGTTAAATGATACAAAATACTTCATTTTAACAATTATTGTAAGCTAAAAGGTAAAGAGTAAGGGAGTAAAAAAGAGAGAGAGAGAGAGAAAGAAGGGGGTAAGGTGCGACGTAGTTAGATACAGAGAGATAGAGAGAGACAGAGGGAGAGAGAGACTGAAAGAGAGAGAGAGAGAGAAAGAGGGGGGGGGGGGGGGGGGGGGGGGGGAGAGAGAGAGGGGGGGGGGGAGAGAGAGAGAGAAAAGGAAAGAGATGTATAAGAGAAATAACAAAAGGGATATATCAAACTTTAAACAAATAACACATCCTTGCAGCAGTACAAATTCGTATTAGCTCGTTGTAGGAGCTTAATGAAAGGATACTGATTGAGTTCTTTTTCCTCAATATTTAAAGGGCAATCCAACCTTTGGTATTTCTTTTTCTCTCCCTCTTAGGGCTGATATTTCTCTGTTTTGAATGCTGTAATACATATTTTTTTTATTCATCAATTTTTTCTTCTTCTAAAACACGGTAAAAAAAAAAACTTTTTAAAAAGCCGACCTTAGATGTCAAGATTTTGGGGTCGGTCGCAAAGGGCAATACAACCTCTTTTTTTTATAGTTACGCCTAATAATGTATCCCTATCCACCAAGATATAAATGCGAACCTGGCAATGCGGGGGGGGGGGGGAATAATAATTGCAAGGCCAGCAGGAAGAGCAGCATTAACACCCATGTGGCTAGTCGGGGTAAATAAAACCAGAGTATTTCTATTATACATACAAAAAACTACAAAATATTACATGCTTAATAGAATACGTTTGGAGTCGGTTTGGTAGAGTGTGACCGAGGCATCACTCGACAATTTGGGGACATCTTTGTGCCTCCGTTTGGTTTCTCTGCTCATAAATGTGGGTATTTGGGTATTTCAGATTCATAAATAATTGTTGCTCCCTTGTTCCCGATTGTCTCATGGATCTTAATACGTAGCCCCTACATCTTTTGTATAATATACTCGTGGGCAACGTTTTTAATTTATAGTCTATTCAGACGGTCTATCTTACCCATCTTTAGCTAAGAGGAAACAATGTTCTAGTTACTGAATAAAAAGCACCATTATACTCTTGAACTGGAGAGTTCATATGATATTGTCAAAACAAAAGTAGCATTAACGATTAGCATCTAGGGAGGGTGTACGACTCATGGCGAATCTGGCGGGAGAGATGGGGGCCGTGGGTGGTGGAACTCCGAGATGCGCGTCGCCGAGACGGAGCTTCCACGTCCGACATTGACATAATCATGTTTGGTTGGGGTCGCAGGGCTACCCATAGCTCCTACTCCTCCGTTTGGGGATTGCACATCAGCCAGCGTTGCGTACTGCGGCGACTCAGGTCCGGGCAATGTTGCGTAGTCGGACCCGCCGTTAGTTTTCAATGTTAACGGGGCTGGTCGATTTCGCTCAATCGTGCTTTCATAATGATGCGAATCACCTGCACCCGCGTCACCGTTCACATTAGGAATCTCAGCTGGTGGTGCTGGTTTGGGTTCACCTAAACTGTCGTATGGTGACTCCTCCTCGAGGTGAGTGCCGTTCACAGTCGCTTCTGAATCTCCATCTACTTTCGGGCCGCCCTCACTATCAGAAGGCGGTGAATCTGGATTAATTTCAATAGAGTTTTCATCACCATTCGAAAGCTTCACTTCGGTCACTTGCGGCTGCGATTCGGAGGCCGTGTCTAAGGATTCTGTCTCTCCCTTCCCCTCTGTATTATGCGCTAAACCATTCTCCATTGGCCTATCGGCTTTCGGAGAAGATGACCGCGCCGTGTGAACGACCACATGTTCTGTTTTCGGCGAGTTCTTCGACGCTAATGAAGGTGACGATCTGGCCGAAGATTCTTCAACGTCGTACCCGTGATTGACCCGGCCATCGAATTCCATCATGAGCGAGTCAAGCATCTCGCTGCTCCTACTCGTTCTTAATTCACTCTTGAATACTTCATTAAGCCCGTTGTCGACCGAGGATACCACAGAAACAACCGAAGCTCTTTTCATCGGTGGGTTCGGGTGCCTCATCTCAACCTCGCTCGCTGTTCGGGCTGCCCTCGGACTCACGTATCCAACTTCGGCGTTGCTCGTGACTGATCGGGAGCTAGAATTCTTCGGGTTCCTCTTCGGTGGCAGTTCGGGTCTGTTTCGGCTCAATGTGACGCGCTTGACGAACTGTTGCTTCATGGAGCTCAGTGAGTGAGTGAGCGTACCACCCTTTTTGACGTTTTCGGAATCTCCTTCCGGGTTGTCGGTTAGATCCTTTTCCGGGTCGCGATTACGTCTTAGGGTACCACCAAGTGTTCCTCTCTTCTTGATATACCCCAGCACAACTTGAGGGACATTCCTATTTTGCTCCTCTTCCGCTTCCTAAAATGAAAAAAATAAATGCATCAAAGGTTGTCATTGATTAATGAATGAATTATTGTACGTAGAGATTAAAAGAGTACCACGACGAATTCGGAGAGGAGTTTGCATTCTTTTGTTCAGAACTAGATATTTCCATCGTCGTCTTTTTGCTCCTAACCTTAAATGGCGGTTATAGGAAGCAGGGGAACCAGCCCATTATTCTTCCATATCTTAAATACGCAAATAAAAAACAATGAAAAAGTGCCCCTCTACCAAGTGTTTCCGTGCCAAATTCAACTGTTGTACATCCAATGTATCTAACATATGAAAACAAATTTCGATGATCAGAGATGTATCGCAATTTTAGTTGATTACTTGCAAAATTCTGAATCCATCTCAAATGATTACTAGTACTTTAATACAGTGTGGCAAGGATTTTTTCCTTTTAAACATTCATTGTAGATGAGATAGCGTTTTGTAAGACTTTGTTTCATTAATAGCCTAACTCACGAGTCACGAATCCACTTCAAATAATCTGTTCTTACCGATAACAAATGATGGCTACGATGACGATGAGAATGATGAGAAGAGGCACGATGATAGCTACGGCGATCACCCAACCTGTCGATGATAACCAAGAATGAAGCAAATATGGATCAATTTGAACAATGCAATGATAAACTGCAGAATATCCCATCGCAGGAGTAACTGTAACTCTAACCGTTAGCAGGTTTACTTCTGATTCTAACCATGATATTATAACACTAATCCTTACACTGAAACCAGGGCCTAATCCAAACCTTAATCGTAACCTTAACCCTAACCCTAACCTTAAACTTAACTGTAACTGTTGCCGTAACCCTGACCACAATCCTTATATCCTAACCTTAATTCGAACCCCAACCCTAATCCTATACTTAATCTTAATCTAAAACCTACCTTATCATTACCCTAACCCTAACCCTAACCTTAAACCTCAACGCTGACCCTAATCTCAACACGACCCCTACCCCTAACCCTGATGGGAGTGGGAGCTGCTTCACGTCGTTGTCGTTCACACTGGGTAGCTCCTCAAAGCTATCAAAATCTGCAGCGAAAAGTCATCCATAATTCTCTCTGCCTATTAAAGGTACTATGTCGTTAGTGGGAAAATAACGACAATTAGTTGTCGAATCGACTTAAGTAATTGCAATCACCTAATCAATAGTCTGAATTTTAGACCCTTTTACCGAATGGTCGTACGTTTTGTGCTGCACAAAGATTCAATCAGCTTAATTTTGGCCATTACAAG